>BLKR01004521.1:0-105977 GCA_011170035.1 Teleogryllus occipitalis | reverse complement strand
TCTTGTCTTTCTTCTTCTTCTTCTTCTTCTTCTTCTTCTTGTCTTTCTTCTTCTTCTTCTTCTTCTTGTCTTTCTTCTTCTTCTTCTTCTTCTTGTCTTTCTTCTTCTTGTCTTTCTTCTTCTTCTTCTTCTTCTTGTCTTTCTTCTTCTTGTCTTTCTTCTTCTTGTCTTTCTTCTTCTTCTTCTTCTTCTTGTCTTTCTTCTTGTCTTTCTTCTTCTTGTCTTTCTTCTTCTTGTCTTTCTTCTTCTTCTTCTTCTTCTTCTTCTTGTCTTTCTTCTTCTTCTTCTTCTTCTTCTTCTTCTTTTTTTTCTTCTTCTTCTTCCTTCTTCTTCTTCTTCTTCTTCTTCTTCTTCTTCTTCTTCTTCTTCTTCTTGTCTTTCTTCTTCTTCTTCTTCTTGTCTTTCTTCTTCTTCTTCTTCTTGTCTTTCTTCTTCTTGTCTTTCTTCTTCTTCTTCTTCTTCTTCTTCTTGTCTTTCTTCTTCTTGTCTTTCTTCTTCTTGTCTTTCTTCTTCTTCTTCTTCTTCTTCTTCTTCTTGTCTTTCTTCTTCTTGTCTTTCTTCTTCTTCTTCTTCTTCTTCTTCTTGTCTTTCTTCTTCTTCTTCTTCTTCTTCTTCTTCTTCTTGTCTTTCTTCTTCTTCTTCCTTACAACTTGATTTGTCTTCTTTTGCATGCATCCATATCTTATCAAGTTGGATCAGACTTAAAGTGATTTTTTTGTCAGCTTGAAAAACAAGTCAGCTTGCCGGTGTTACTTCTTTACAAGTTACATTGCTCTTTCATAGCTAAGTAAGATTGTTATCTTTTGAACGGGTGGCAATTAATAGTCTTTAGAAACATCAGAAGTGTCTGACATGAGAAACATCAGGTCACACAATGATTGATGGTGATGCAACATCATTGCATTGAAGTCATTTAAAGTGTCTAATGAGATTCTGGCACTGAAACTTCCTGGATTTTCCAAACTATAATACATTCTCAGTATCTGTATCTTCAGTTTTTAAAACTTACTTCACTATTACAATTTTCTTTTTAAGTAATGGGGATAATTAAGTGGTACATGACATTTAAAAAATAAAGCTCACAGAGGAAAACAGCACTGCAAAGAAGCACATTCCACAACAGTTTACATATATCTTCTAGATTCACTTTGAAAGATAGAATACCTTGCTTAAGATTGTATGATTTGAGTGTTTCCACATAATTACAACTTTTCATTTTTCCCACAGAAGCTGCCACACCATCATGTGATCCAGGGTCCATCCAGTGTGACAATTCACAATGTATTGCCCTTCACAAAGTATGTGATGGACGTCAGGACTGCTTTGATGGTAGTGATGAAGACCAGTGTGAACACGTTCGCTTGCCGGTGAGTTTTTGGGCCAGAGTGGTATCTTGGAAAATGTCACTGTAGGCAGAGGCAGTGGGTCAAATACAGTGAAGAGAAAAAAGCACAAAAAAATGTGAATGAGTGCAACATGTTTACATTAACAGGAGCAGAGTTATTAAGAAGGAACACATTTTTAATGACAGGAAATGAGAGGTGAATAAAGGAGAATTTTTTAATGTTGTTTATTGATATCAACATTCTCAGTAGTTTATATAGTACCAGTTATAAAACAAACAAGATACACTAATCAAAATTACAAATATAAAAGATGAAGGTAACATAAAAAAATGGAATATCCTTTAACATGCTCGGATAACACTATAAAGGAGGCAGGGGGTCCAGGGAGGAAACAACCAAACTTCGAAAATAAGCTCTTAAGACAATTTTAAGCATGTTTTGTGTAATAAATATTTTCATAATTTCTAATGGTTGAGCCACAATAAGCATTCAAAAGTTGTTTTGTAAAAAGGCTATCTATGCAAAAATTTGCATTACAGAAACTCATAAACACTCCAGAAATTTATAAATTGTTTATTATTTACAAAAGAAATCAATATATTTGTTCACAAAGAAAAAATTAATACAGAAATAAAAAAGCACCCATTTTATGCAATTCAATTCCTTGTTTATTTATGTTAATATTACTTTCTTGCGCTTAAGAAGGAACTTCTTAAGAAGAGAAAGTTATGTAACGCTGCATGAAAAAGGGCGAATTTTTGGCAGAAAAACTTTTATTACAAGGCCCTGGTAACGAGTAACTGGATAAATCCAGGTGCTAAAATAAGAAGAAAAAAATATCCTCGAACACGAGGTGTAGCCAGAATTCATGTTTTATGGGTCCTTGAAACCGAAAAATCGATTGATGGCAAAACTTCTGTCCGTCCATCTGTCTATGAACAACACTAGTGGCTAAACCATTCAGCTGATTTTCTCCAAAATTAGTATTCCCCAAGCGATCTGGCTGATTTCACAGTACCTTGAATTTGAAACCAATATTTTAATTTTGGGCAGTCCCTTATATGAATCACCTCGGACATTTTCAAAATTTTCAAGAAAATGGCACCATCAATTTTGATTGAGTGTTGTTGTTGAATAGTCTAAAGAACGTTTAAGAGATTGACGCAGAGCCTGTGTTGGTTGAAAACCCTGATTTTTAGAAAATTGAAAATATTCAAAATTCTTTTGGCTTCTTCCTAAAACTACAATTATGAAGATACTTTTTTTTTTTTTTTAATGGAAAGTATTCGTCAAAATCAGATCTTCAAATGAAGTCATGTTGAATTTTTCAAAAATATGAGTATTTTTTGAGTAATTGGGTGCCAAACGTAAAAGCCCGCTCTGAAAATCGTGTGCTTCGTGATCATAATTTTAGAACTGTTTCAAGGCAGTTGGATGCTTTTATTATACATTTCCAAATTAATCGTTTAGAAATTATTTAAAACCTATTTGAAATAAATATGAAATAATGATTGCTAGCCTTCAGTTGCCTGCTCACAATTTATGCAGTTGGATGCACACAAGTTAGAATTTGTATATTATTTCATATTTCATGTTATTTATTATTATTATTATTATTATTATCATCATCATCATCATCATCATCATCATCATCCATTATTTATTATATGTATGTTATTTTGTTTTAAATTGCATCCTTTAATTTTGCTAAATGTGAAAATGAATGGATGAGCGATCATTGTTGGTTGTTGTAATCCATTGTTGTAATGCCGCACTGATAACAAAAGGCAATAAAGACGGCTGCCTTTTGTTCGCGGTAATTTTTCAGTATATTTGCATTTGTTTGCCTACGCTATTAGTATTGTATTATTTATTAACTTTTAATTATTTTATGCCATGCATACTGCTTATGTCGTGGTTTCTATATATCTATTATAAATATATATTCCCGCAACCCCTACTAAAATATCCCTTCCTGAAATAAATAAACCTGTATGTAATTATTTTTCCATGGGTTGCGAAGCACCATTCAAACAAATTTCTTTGAGGTCGTCGGTATGTGAATCTTTCCTATACAGGAAATCGAAAATAATATTACTGCGTTGGAAGAGTCCAAAATTATTCCATATTTTTCTGGGATAATACCGTCGGAAATAATAACTCATAAGTTTTCTAATCGAAACCAAATAACTTGATTCTGAATTTATTCCACGTTTTCTTTTTGAATAAAAAATCTATTGCTTGAAACTATTTAATTTTCACATGAAACTAGTTTTGATTACATGCGAGGGTTATTACAGGTGAGAATGTACATGCTATTTTAGTGTTGCATACCAATTACAGGTGAGAAAGTATGTGCTGTTTGAGCACCTAGTTTCTTTGTGAACAAATATTTCATCTTTTCATTTCGTCATTTCTTTTTTAAAACCCAAGTCAAACATTTAATAAAGAATTTTCTGAATGCAGAAGATTGGAAGAATATCCAATATCTACTAGAATGAAATACTAGTAGATAAAGCTTCCATGAGCAGATATTGTTAGCACATTCTGAAGAGACTCAAATATTTTAATTGCATGGCAGAATTTGAATGTGCCACTGAGCATTTTCTGGCTTAGAGCATTTAGTGTTTTTATACTGTTTTTCTATTTCTTTTTAATTTGTATTATGGGCATCCACAAACTTAAGTTTTGTTCAGAAAAATGAAATTTTATTATTTTTAGGTGTACGTTATGTTTGAACTGGTGACGGAACAAATATATTATTAAATAAAATTCAATAAAATACAATATTTCAGATGATGTTGAAGTGTTGAGATCTAGGAAAGAAGGGCTATTTAACTTTTCATGTGTTTTTTCAGGTTCGCGTGTTGCACATAGACATATTGCCAGATTCTTCAAATGACACTAGCCTGTCTGTGAGGTGGTATTCCATTGTTCCTATGAACAAGACTGCTGAGTATTTGCCATCTATTATGGAACCCAATGCTAAAGGAGGCTGGCATAACGCATCTTCGTGGCAGAACAAAACATCGTATACATTCACCAATCTTGTGCCTTACACCATGTACAAAATAATGGTCTTTGCTCGCCTGAAAGATGGAGGAGCTGCCAGTTCTTCATCGTATATTACATCACGTACTTTAGAAGGAGGTAAGATGAAATGGTTAACACTTTATACTTCCAGAGAATAGAGTGAAAGATGTAAACAAAACTTGGAATGTAACTCTCCACTGAAGCCTGTTGTCATCACACTAACAGTCCTGAGTACTATCGCTCACAGTTACCTTCACATAATGGTTTAAACTACACAATTGTAATATCGCTAGTCCTAAATTACGTATTATTTCTAAAAATGATCATTTAATTAATTGTAAACATTATATAACAGTGTAATGCACATTTTACAGTATAATCTCATTATATATATTGCACAAATATTTTATAGTTCATTGTTCTGTTAAAATTCATGAATGTTTAACGAATGTTCGACTAACCTCATATTTGAGGTAACATGTATTTATAAGTGAGGATGAGTGAAAGTGAGGATCTTATTATTTTTAGCAGATTACAAGTATTTCAAATTTGCAAAACTAATATGCACATACAAAAAGCTTAAGGAGGCTGTGCATTGCGGCTTTTCAGGCAATCGGTGATCCCAGTATTTATTCGTTAAATTTGTTCTATTATGATGAACATTGTATTGTTTGTACAGTCTTACAAATTTATCCAACAATAAGAATCAAATGATAAACACACTAAAAATCATGTATATATTATTTCTATTGGAGAGAACCCTTTTCCTCCTGATTTAATGAACCTTTTAAGAAATATAGTGTTTGAAAGGTATTTGTACAGACTACAGCAGACAATGACTGGATTTATGTTATGCATCGCCCATATTTAGAAATAGAGATTAAATTTATGAAGCGCATGCCCTGCGATGTATGGTGCTAAGAGCGAGGCAACATAACTTGGTTATAAAATTATTTTGCAAAAAGTGATCTTAATTGGCATAAGCACCAAAATACTTTGATAATTCTTTAAATACTTTTTCAAGATTGGAATTTTAAAATGTTCCAGTATCACAGTATCAATTTCCCAGTACAATGTGAAAGTTTTACTAGGGTTCACTTGGTATACAATAAATAGATATTTCCTTAAAATATTCCCTTTTATTTTTATGAAATAATTTTTGACAAATCAGAATGAAGTAGTTTAAGCTGAGTGTCCTCACTGTTGAATAGTATCATTGATAAATAGTGAAGGGCTGTTGTAGAATTCCTAAAAGATCTTTTTGGTTTCAATCTGATCACCAAGCAATCTTCTAAGCTCCAAGGTTGGTTACTGAATCTAATCTCTTCATAGGGGATGTTCTTCATTGTCGAGGGATTTTGGTTGCTTTACATTGAACTCCTTCCAACTGATTTACATCTTGAATAAAGTATGGAGACCAAATTGAGTATTTCATGACAATTTCACAAATTTTCTTTTTGCAGAGCCAAGCTCACCTTGGAACGTTACTGTAAGGCAGATTAGTGGTGTGTCGGTGCGTGTCAGCTGGAACAAGCCCAAGCAGCCTAATGGACTTTTGAAACTGTACAGAGTATTCCACACTCCTCCGTTCCCTCCAGTCAGCAAGCTGTCCCCTGCGGTGGAGCATCCTAGTGAGGAAATTCGTGGAGATTTCGATGGAGACAAGAACTATAAATTTTGGGTCAGTTTTATTTACAGTTTTATTTTATTTTATTAGTGGGTGTGGTGTTAAAATGGTGCATGTATTGGAGCTGTTGTACCCAAGTTTGCGGATTCAAACTTAATCGAAGCCATGGATTTTTAAGTGTGAAATAATCCTTCATTACATCTTCCTTCAGAGGGGAAGTAAAGCTGTCGGTCCCATATGGTAGATTCACTGCATGTAAAGGATCCTCATGCCTAAAAGAAGCCTCTGAGCAAAATTCGAAATCGTTAGTTTCATTGCCCGAGTGATACCTTCTTTCTCCGCTAGATGAACAGAGCATAGCAGAATTTGCATGGTCAGACAGAAGAGTAGACCTAATGGCCTGAGTCTCGTCACGTAAGATAAGGCATTAACTAACTTAACTAACTGGTTATATGAGGAGTTACTACAATTATATTTTTGGTAGATACGTTATTTCAACTTGCAAGTCCATAGGGAATTTTCACAAGTAACTGATTTGCAAAAGGTCAAATGTTTGAGCCCTGTGCAATGTTATTTTGCACAATTATCTTCCTGAATGGATTTTCATTACACCATAATTTTTAGTAACAATAACACGTAACTCATTTGCTTAATTTTCAGTATGTTATTATTCACTTTGCAAGAAAAAACAATAAAAAATACAAAAGGACTCCTTCAAAGCCAACTTTTATCACAATTCTGTAAAGACGATGAAAAATTAATCAAAAAATGGAGTTAAAAATGTATTCTGGCATTTACTCTTTGAAATTTGTTTGAGATTTGACTTGAATAGGCATTGCACATGATTCAAGACCAATAAAATAAATTGAAAGGTGAAATATTATTTTGAAATTCAACTTTTTTGAGTTTAGGGAATTTTATAAGATTCAATAGCGTCATAAAATTACTCTCAGTACTATTTAGAAAAGTGATGGTAAAGATGTCTTGACGTGGTTGTTTACAGAACAGGGAACAGTTCAGATTGTAAGATTCCTGTATGAACTTTCACACGTGTGGTTTTTTTTCTTTTAGATAGGAATTCGATTTGACTTGTGCACCCCTCTAACAAGAAATCTAACCATTCTCAATTTGAGCTTCTGATTTTATTTCAAGGTTATATTTAGTTCAGAAGTTCAATTTTTATGCTTAGCATAGTATGAACTTTTCGGTGAAATTTGAATATCTGTCATTTAAATAAAGAGCAATCCCTTCACATGAAAGATTTATAGGAGTTTCATCATTAAAATATTCTTCATCAGTCATTTTCTTTTAGCAGGTAAAGCCATTTTTGTTACAGTGCCATCTTAAGGTACCATTTTCAAAAGTTCAAGGATGCTAGTTATTACAGTAAAACCTCTTTTTTACACTCTTCAGGAGTCTGATAGAAAAAAGTGTAAAATGCTAATTAACAAACAATAGAAGATGAGTTTTCACAGTATTTACTGCATTGGTTGCTCTTTTACTTTCATATCCTTACTTCATAAGAAGAGAAAATATAATCATGCACTGGAAATCAGCTTATTTTCTACAGAAAATCTCTTATTGCTGGACCCTAGTAATGAAAATATGGATAAATCATGTTCCTTTATTAAATTATTACCTCTAACATGTGGCATAGCCAGAATTGGTGTTTTGTGGGTTTTTGAAACTGAAAAATTGATGGACAGCAAAACTTCTGTTTGACCACTTACAGTCAAGACTAGCGCCAAAACTATTCAGCTGATTTTCTCCAAAATTGATATTCCCCCATTGATCTTAACGAACTTGAGACTGCAAGTTTGCTACATACATATTTAGCACATATGTATTAATTTAATACATGTTGGAGCGGGATTTTTTTCTGCATTAGTATGAGTTTATCTGTCGAAAAATCGCTTTTTTTTGCTGCAGCATTACGTAACAATCTTTGTATTACTGCATCGTTGTATATTTTTCTGTATAATACGCATATATACAAAAAAGTAAAAAATAAAGAAAAAAATTATTTAAAAGATGGGAAATGCTCTTCGCATCAAATTGTAAATTGCAGGATGAGAATGCATCGTAATATAGGCTTTATGACAGGACCAACAAAAAATTACGTACAATGCAGGAACATAAAAACGGGGTTTTACTGTTCTTTTAATAGAGTTCAACCCCATACCTAATGTCATTCTGATGAAATAAAATGTGCAGCAAGCACAAAAACAACGAATTGAAGTATCCTGTTACATTTAATTATGAGGATTTGTTAATGAGGTTTTAACTGGATTGTTTGGTTTACAGGTTGTAGCAGAAAATGGAGTTGCCACTAGTAACAATTCTGTAGTAGCAGTTTTGAAGTTTGATGATGCTGCCAAAATAGATAGAGTAATGAAACTAAAGGCCAGTGCAATCACTAATTCCAGTGTGACGCTCACGTGGATGAGTATTCCCAAGGTGGATGGTTACCGCGTGCAGGCCCAATCCGATCCTCCGTTTCCCCATCAGAGACCTGTAAATGCGTCCAGTAACAATTTCACAGGTATGTAGGTTTTCATGGGAAGTAAAGTGAATGATCAATGCACTTAGGATGCTATTGTGATAAACTTCTCCAGATGCATTTTGTTTTGCATTTTACCAGAAATTACATTATGCTTGTCAGAGGAAAAAGAAAATGAATTATTCATTATGTGCTGTAAGGGATTATATTTTGAATGAAATTACTTGCTTCAGACTTCATTAAACTTCCCACAGAATGGCCCAGTCTTTCTCATACTAGTTAGTTTTCTAATTTATTTTTGGCCTTGCCATATAGTCTTACCAGCTGCCATCTATCACTCCCCAAAATACATTTTTCCCCCAGTTCTGTGGATTCCATTTTAGTGAAAATGGAAACGGTTTTTGTCGAAAATGGCGTTTGAGTATTTCTGAAAATGCAGAATTTTGAGCTCATTTTCACACAAAACTTTTAAGTTTCCAAGACTTTTTATGAGACAAAATTGGAAGCATATGTACTCATAAATGCAATATGTGAATAAATTGCCGGTAATGTAAATATTAACAACGTGAGAGAGATATAAACTTGTGGGGCTACGGAATGTCACAGACTTTCTTGTACTACTTAGTTTTCTAATATCTTTGGTCTGGTATAGCTTTACAGCCTTGCTTCATCTTTTTGCCAGCTGCCAACTGTCGATGCCAAAAATACATTTTCTTAAGTTTTCTCATTTTTTCAGATTGGTAGATTGTTAGATTTGAAGCAGGTGGTATATTTGAATGATTACTTTTAGAATATTAAAGCAGAGTAAAACCTCAATTTTCACTGAAAATTTCACTGAAAAATCTAGAACAATTTTTAAGAAAAAAATCGTTTAAGCTCTAGTGTAAATGTGAACTTTGAAGCCCTTTTTTACAGGAATTTTTGGAGTTTTCGAAAAACTTCATTTGAAGTCATTTGAAGCCCTTCCATTCACAAATACCCACAAATACTCTCAAATACATAAATTACAGGAAATGTGCATATTATCGGTGCGAGAGATATTTAAAAAAAATGACGTGTAGTTTTTGAAAAACAAAAGAATACAGCAAAATGAATTGTGTCATCTTAAACAGTGCAATTAGCACTATCTGTACAAAAAGTTTGAAGAAAAAAATTTGGAGGCTTGTTTGTTTTGGGTATTCTAGACTCCTACTTTCTTCTAGAATCTTACAATTATCCGAACACTTAATCTTCAATCCTTGTCCACAAATTAGGGGCAGTTTTGCACAAAGTCGTCCGTTTGTGATGACAGGTGTCCCGAGCTGTCATCATCGTTGACGCACTCCTCACCTTCAGGGAATCACTTGTGTCCCATGAATGTTTGGCTTTGTTTCAGCGCCCCATTATCATAGGCTTTCTGAAAGCATTTCGAGCGTTTCCGTGCTGATTTTCCCCACTTTCACACAGAACTTGATTGCATAACGCTGCTCCAAAAACTGGTGCATTTTTTGCTCAACGAGGGTGCAGTGGATACTTCTGTACGGAGCCTGACCCTGCTTCAACAACTACTCGCAGGAGACCGACACCGGTCTCCTTTCGAAGCTTAGATCACCCACCAACTTCCCCACCCGAAGCATCACCCCGCCAGCCAGCGTTGCCAACTACAAAAAAATAATTTCAGGAACTTTTGGGACAGACCTAGCATTCACGATCGCAAATTTCTTAATGAACTTGCGGCACGTTCTGGCAGATTTAAGTCGAACGAAGGTGTAAGAAATATTTTCTGTTCCAAAGAAAATTCGCGAACAGAAGCGGGTCCTCTGTTCCAAAGAAAATTCATTCTGCACAGTTGAACGCTCTGGGTGCATCGGCCGGTCGCGTGGGAGGAGTGGGGGCCTCTTCCTAAGAAAATTCATTCTGCGTGGTTGAACGCTCTCAGTGCATCGGCCGGTCGCGTGGGAGGAGCGGCGGCCTCTGTTCCAAAGAAAATTCATTCTGCGCGGTTGAACGCTCTGGGTGCATCGGCCGGTCGCGTGGGAGGAGTGAGGGCCTCTTCCTTAGAAAATTCATTCTGCGCGGTTGAACGCTCTCAGTGCATCGGCCGGTCGCATGGGAGGAGCGGGGGTCTCTGTTCCAAAGAAAATTCATTCTGCGCAGTTGAACGCTCTTGGTGCATCAGCCGGTCGCGTGGGAGGAGCGGGGACCTCTGTTCCAAAGAAAATTTATTCAGCGCAGTTGAACGCTCTCAGTGCATCGGCCTATTGTGTGGGTTGAGCGGGGGCCTCTGTTCCAAGGAAAATTCATTCTGCGCAGTTGAACGCTCTCACTGCATTGGCCGGTTGCGTGAGATGAGCAGGGGAGCAGCATATTCCCTGAAGGCTAGCAATTTTTATTTTGTATATTTAAAATACATTTTTAAATAATTTCAAAAAGATTAATTTGTAAACTAATACCAAAAGCTCAAATGTAAGAAACGAACAATGAAAAATAAAATAATATACAAATTCTAACTTACGCAACATCCAACAGCCTGGAATCACTTCTCATATTACATTCATGAAGCGCTGGACATTCAGATCGGGCGACTATGTTTGACGCCAAATTACTGAAAAAATACTCACATTTTCGAAAAATTGGACATGGCATTATGTAAAGATCTGTTTTTGATGAGAAACAAATGTTTATCTACAAAATTGTAGTTGTAGGAAGATGCTGAGAAAACTTTTGAATTTTACAATTTTCAAAAATCGAAAATTTCGCCAACATGAGACCATTTCCTTAAGCGTCCTACATGCATGGTCAAAACTGAATTAAAATTTTAGTCTGTAACTTGTTGGTGCCGTTTTTGAGGAAAAAAATTGTTTGAACAAAATTAAAAATTGCCTATATTTGACGCAAAATTACACAAAATAGTGCTCAAATTTCCAAAAATTGTACTTCACTTTATTTCAAAATCTATCTTTATGAAACAGATTTCATAGAAGACTAGAAAGGAAATAATACCACTTGTCCACTGTGTGATATGGTAATTAATTTTTATTAAAAACACCCAAGTTCATTTACTTGGACAAACTTCATTAAAAAGGACATTTTTTTTTAAGGCTTGAATCAGATTGTCATATGCCAAATTTTGGCAAAAATTGAGCTATCAGTTTTGATGCATCCCTCACCCTTCCAGGGATATCTTCATATTTAGTACTTGATTTTAACAAAAAATAGAAAAGTAATACAGTAACAGAAATTTATAAAGGGAAACTTTAGTTATTTTCTGGGAATGTGACACAATTTGTCATAGGACTCAGTTTCTCGGAAGAGGCATAAACAAGTTTCTCTGGTACCTTCATGTTATTCTGTGAATTTTTGTTTTACAATTGGGCTTTAGTCTGTAACTTGTAAATGTATTAATAAAGAAATAACACAAACTCTTTGTTTTCAGTTACCAATTTGGCCCCTGGGACCACTTACACCTTCCATGTCAAAGGTTACCGCAAGCACTATGAAGGCATGGGATCCACTGTAAGAGCAAAGACACTTGGAGCCCAACTGCCTGTGGTGCAAGATTTGAAAGCAGAACGCTGCAGTAACTCTGGTTCTTGTGTTCATTTGTCATGGAAAGCACCTATTGACAATCGTACGACCAACTGGACTTACGGCATCTACTACAGTCCAAATCTTGCTCAACTGTTCCATGGTATGTTTTTTTGCTATTTCTGGATCTGAAGAGATTAAAAGAAGTTTCATACGTGAATTATCCACCTTTTGGGTTATTATGGTATCTCCTGAAAAGTATATAATATTACAGGTTGAAGTTGTCTCGAAATTAAATATCCAGAAATGTGCAATTGGTCTTTATCATTCTTACAAATCGTAAGGAAATCATGCAAATTATAAGAAAAATTAAATATTATATGAATTTATTTCGTAACGTGTTCTATTCTGTCTTTTACATTTATTGTTACTGTTAATTCTGTCAGTCTATTACATCTTGTCCGTTAATTAACCATCCAACCAGCTTTGTCTTATCAACTAATAATCAAACAATGTACAAAATGACCACTGACCATTTTAACTGCATAGCTGAATAACTGTATTGTCCAATTCAATAAGGATCAACTGGCTTCTGACCAACTGAGACTGTTCACAAGTCAACCTGACAATAGGAATCAAAAGTTTAGAAAAGAGATTTCCAACCTTTTTCTTTCATTGACCCCCCTTAAAAAAAATGGTTTGCTCTGTCAACTAGAATAGAAATTGCAGTATTTCCTAACAGTTACCAATAATACAGAAAAGCATGTTGTAGCACCTCTAGAATTCATGTTTGCATCTTTGCAGGTGCTTTAAATTACACCCATGGTAGGAACTTCACCTTGACAGGCCTGGCATCGTGCGAGAGCTATGTCATTGATGTGGGAGTGGTGGGACCATTGGGGGCTGGACCTCTAAACGGACGTCCCCAGAACGTCTTCACCAGCTTTGACCCTGTTGCGGCACCGCGTGGTGTGACGGTCTCTCAGGACCCCATGAACAGCACTCAGATGAAGTTGCAGTGGAAGGCTTCATGCATGGTGATGACTACTTCTGTTGGATATGTGGTAAGAAGAGTACATTTATTACTGGAATATCATTGGCCTTAATTGCAGGGATCATTCAAAAAATACTTTTGCTTTTTAGGGGATCTCACAAGTAATAAAAACAAACAAGTATTCTCTGATTTAAACACAGTGGCACTTCAAAGTCACGAGCTATTAGGAGAGGGGGATGTTGTCATCCATTCGGGATCTCCAATACTAAAACTTTAAGTTATAATAATGCTCCCGATTGGGTGACAGTGTCCATCTCTCTGTCCAGCTCATGACCTTTCAGTGCCACTATTTTTAAATTGAAATATAGGGGCAGAGGTTGAAGAAAAAAGATGAAAAGAACAACATTAAAATAAATTTTGGAGAAAAAAACATTTAAAATTTAGTAATTTCTTTATTAAATGTTATTTTATAGTTCTAGTTTTGTGTTAAATTTTAAAAAAATATCTTGCATTGCAAAAAGAACGTTCTATTAAAATGTTGCACTTTAAGAAGCCTACTTATTGTATTGTTAAATACTAAGTATAAATAATGTCAAAATTAATGAACACTTTCATCCTAAGGACAAATGTTACATCATCTTTGTTTTACTGCTATGACATGAAAATGTATGTCCATAGGTTATAGCAGTAAATACGTTCTTCTATATTTATTGTCTTTGACAGGCTATAAATGTCTCTTGGGCATTCATAGGCACCTAGAATACAGTGTTTAATATTATTAAGATAGTCACAGGACAAACACCAATGTGTGCTTCTATTTTTTGCAAGTACTCATATTTGCAGTTTTTTCCAAGAAGTGATCAGATATTCGTATTTGCAGGCATTGTCGATTATGTTCAGAATATTTTTGTTTGTAAGTAGTGTTTGTGATGTTAGTGACATACATAGATGTTTAAAAGATGCGTACAGATATCAAATTCACAGCGACTCTCAACATTAGAAATTCAAGTTTTTGAATAATGGATCAGAACTGAATTCATCTGATGAAGAAAACTGTTTTATTACTGGACTGTTTAGTTTGAATAACGAAAATTATATCAAGGAGAGTGATAATGATGTGAATGATAATTGCCAATAGAGGTGAGTTTTCATTTCATTTAGAATTCTGTGAAATTGATAATCTGAAGTATCAGTGTTTGGAAAAACAGTGAAATAAAATTTCACGTAAATGAAGACTCAACTGAAATAGACTATTTTTCATCATTTTGTGACCACAATACATTTCGAAAAATAAAGGCAAAAATAAATACAGTAAAACTTCACTTATACGTTTTTCAGGGGACCGAAGAAAAAAAATGTATAAGTGAGAAAAACACATAACTGAAATTGAATTTTACGAGCAAAAAAAATCTCTATTTTTACTCTACTGTTTTATTAGAAAACTTACTACCAAAAAAGAAGATTTTAATATGTAGTTTAAATGATTACTTATGAAAAAAGTCTGTTATCTTGGTCTGTTTAACATTATAAGCCCCCAAGGTATACACTTCCCCCTCCAAACGTGATAGCTGTCCCATCACCTCATCTGCGACACTGTGTTGCATAACAAACTTTTTAACAGTTTCTAATACTGCAACGGCTTCACTGAAACCTACTACATTTATTTCACTATCATCCACTTCATCATCACTGTCTTCATCAATCTCTTCGTTGATTTCACTCACAATGTCCTCAATGGACCTTAGTTCAGATGTAACCACATCTTTATCTACATCCACAAATTCTGTGAAGTCCGCTTGATTGATGAGTAAATCTCCCAAAGCTAACTCCATTTCTACATCATCTTCGGGGCTGCCAAATCCAGCTTTCCGGAAACAGTTCCTGATGGTAGATTCTTCAACTTTCTGCCATGACGAGGAGATAAAATGCATAGCCTATGAGAAAAAAAAGGAGTGTTCCTGATTATAAAAACTAAAAATTCTACCTCACTGACCATAAAACTAAAAATTTTACCTGTAATACATTTATTTTAGTCGAACTCCTGTTTCTGTTGTCGATGTAGCGGATGGCCTGTTGCACCAACATTTTTCGGTAGTGCAACTTTAAGTTTCGGATAACCCCTAGATCCATGGGTTGCAACTCGCTGGTGCAGTTCGAGGGGAAAAATTGCACCTTGATGTTCCGTAGATATGAGGTGTCTGGTGGATGTGCTGGACACTTGTCTACAAATAATAGTATTTTTCGCCCTCTGATACCCATTCTGGCATCTAAAGCCCGCAACCAATCTTCAAAGATTTTCGTGGTCATCCACGAATTTTTATTGTGTTCATATTTGGTGGGCAGTGTTTTAATGTGTTTGAAGCATCGCGGCTTCGCAAATTTCCCGATCGTGACCGGTGGCAATTTTTCTGTCCCATCACTGTTAGCACATAAAAGCACAGTTACACGGTCTTTGCTCTTCTTACCCCCGTGACAATTTTCTCCCTTGAACGCCATCGTCTTTTCAGGCATTAGGGAATAGAAAAGCCCCGTCTCGTCGGCGTTAAAAATATCTTTGGGGGCATACTGCTCCACCAGTTCTTGAAGAGGTCCCGACTTCCATGCCGACACGACATCTGCATCAACATTTCCGCTTTCGCCGTACATACTTTTGCAGCAGATTCCGTGTCGCAGCTTGAATTTATGAAGCCAGCCACATGAAGCTTGGAAATTTTCTAAAGCAAGCCGCAGTCCAATTTCAGTCGCTTTCTCGCACAATAAGGGGCCGCTTATTGGTATACCTTCAGCACGATGCTGCTGAAACCACTGTAGCAATGCATCTTCCAAATTTTCATATTTTCCTCCTTGAATTCGCATTCTCTTGCTACTAGACACCCCAAACACACGTGTCTTGTCCTCGATTTCTTTCTCCTTAGAAATGATGGAATTCAGCGTGGATGCCGGTATTCCCAGTTCTTTAGCAATTTCTACTTTCTTTTTATTTCCACTCTCCCTAACAACTTTTAAAATTTTTATTTTCTCTGATATTGAAAGGGGTTGCCTTTTCCTACCACTCATTTTCGTGTAATATCGCGGACGCAAAACCAGAAAGAAGACGAACTACGACAGTACAACAAACACGAGATGAAGGCGCGACCTGAGCGACACGAAGACTATTCGCAAATCCCAGCCAAGTACTGCAGATTGCAGAACAGAAAGGATGATACTGTTGAACTTGTGTGACTCAGTTTCACAACGGAAACGAAGGCCGTGACCTGCGTGGGCTACAACTGGCGACGAAGACCCACGGCTGCTTGCTTTGCTTTCAAGTTTCATGTTACTTGAGATAACGCGGATCAAAGCACGGTGATCTAATACGTGGGCGACAGGAAGCGCACGACAGCCACAGCTCCACCGTCTGGCGACACCCGCCGCGCCGCGCCTCGCGGAAAGGGATCGGTTTCATTAGCCGCTTGCGCCATCCGCTACCGAAAGGAACTCGTGTTATTACGGCGAGCCAAAGGCACCTTTGGAGACTGGGACAGTCAATGCACAAACATTCTCATTTATTGGTCATCTATGTCATTACTCTCTCCTGGGGACACCTTTGACCTTCCCTCGGAGCTAGCTGTCGCCTCCTGAGATCCTCAGAGAGCTCCCATGCGCATACGACTGAAAGTTTTCGTTTTGGAAGTCCCGCTTCTGGAGGTGGGCCGGGAGCCGACTTTCGCTACCACCCGCGGGCTCGCGCGGTCTTGACCCCTCAGCTAGGCCGAGTCGAGCTTCTATATTACAAGTTTCATTAACGGGAAGTGGCCTCAGAGGGCAAGAGTCAGCTCCGCGGGAGCGCTCTGGAGCGTGTCGACTCGAGCAAAATTCCGGGCACGACGCAGATCGTCCAGCGCCTCTGCGGGATCATTTGAACGTTATACGGCCTTAAAGGGACTTTTATTTTGAACGTATAAGTGTGAAAAACGTATAAACGTAAAACGTATATCTGAAATAATTTTGCATGGGAATTATAGGAATTTATTCGGGACCTAACAAAAAAAACGTATAACCGTGAAAAACGTATAAGTGAGAAACGTATAAACGGAGTTTCACTGTAGTTTTGCAAATGGAACAATTCCTGAACGTCAACAAAATATCATAATTACAGTGCATCAGTATTGTTGTCATATGAAGTTCGCTGCGTTTTCCCCCATATTTTTTAACCTTGTTTCTATTCAAAAAAAATTTTAATTTACAACATACCTTTCTTTGAATTCCATACTCACTACTATTTTATAATCAAATGATCATAAAATACACACAGACTTAAAGAGAAAAGACAATATTACAAGATTTTATCATTTTCAAACTGATGTATATGATAGTTTTTGTTTTATGTTTTGAATAATAGGCATATTGCCCAGGACACATGAGTTGACCATGTGGTGTATCCCTCAGGATCGAATTGTTAAAAATAGAAAGTGATACCTGCCAAAATGGCCACCTCGATTAAATGATCACCTCTGCTAGCTGCTGATTTTTCAAGTACCTGTTTGTTTTTTCACACCTCGTAAAATGCATGTAAATATTTTCTCTTTTAAGTGGTCACGAAGGCCAGTGATCAGGCATATTTCCGAGTGTTAAATGCTCTCAACTGACGATTTTGTAATGTAATACTGTAAGAAAAGAGGTGGAACAGTTTTGATTCAGTGTCTTGTCTGCAACAGATCCCATTACCAGATTACTTAGATCAAAAATATTTAGACACTAACTTGCAAGATTATTTTCTGTTTCAAATAAAAGTAGAGAATATGGATGCTTAGAAGTTTGTTAAGGGTGTATTGCACCTTTGAGACTAGTAGAGAATAAAGTCTGTGAGTGAGAAGAAAGGGGCAGTGGTGTTTATAAAATTTCACATAATTTTTCATGAAATTACTTTTATTAAACTTGGGATTGATGATGTAATGTGTAAATGGAGTGTTCATTTCAGAGGTGGGGTGAAAGTGTTAGGAGCTGTTACAAGGGAATGGAATGCTAAAAAGATATACATTATGCAAACGTATTTTTTGAATGACCATTTAAACAGTCATTAATGTGTAATTCATATCGTAAAATACTTTCCTATGAATTTGAAATATTTTTGAAGTTCACATTGTTTTGTGTCCTTTGTGTCTGTAGATAAATGTTCACGAAACTACGCGTGATCAGACCTTCACTATTCAGACACCAGCATCCAAGAACACAACTTATGAATGGCCTTTCTTGGTTCACCATGGTGGAGTGTACAAAATCAGTGTATCTACTGCAGAGACTGGCTCCATTCCTGCAGGTCCTGTTGTGTGGTCTGCTCCTCCCATTCCAGCACCTAAGCAATTGCTTGTGTTTGTGGAACGCAATGGCAGTGCGGTGGTATCATGGCGTGACCCTCAGCTTCCAGATGCCATTAAGAATGTGCCGTAAGTAAACTTGAAGAAACCTAAGCTTCAGAGGGCAGAATTGTTCCGTTCATTTCTCCATGCTGTGCAAATTGTTGTAAATCTTCATGTATTATGTCCAAAGAATGTACATTCTAAAGAACTCATCTGCATTCCTTAATTTTGAATTAAAGAAGTAAGTTCCAGTCTCCAGTAAAATACTCGACAGCTTATTGGGTTAATTAGCCACTGATGCTTTAAAATTTCAATGTTTTTGAAAGTTGAACTAACATTTTTTTTAAGATTATCTATTGGCCTGTATTGCACGGTAAAAGATATTTGACAAATATCTTCGATGAAGAACTTTGACGAAGGAAACTTTTACTAAGAAATTTGATGAACGTATTACTTTTCATCCAATATTTTATGTAGTTTTGCTCACAGTCTGGGATGGATGATGCATAAATAGTTGTTTGTGCTACTTCATGCTTAATAATAACTAATTTATGTTTAATGCTGAAGAAATATAAGGTAAAGAGGAAACATTTGAGGGTGAGGCCATAGAACAACGCCATGGTATTCATCCATGGTAGGGCTATGCGCCGCACATTGTGAAGGATTAATTATAGCATTTTGAAATGAAGAGTTATTTGAGGATGGATCAGGAAACGTTCAATTTTCTTTGTTATTCTTCTTCCTTCTTTTGAAATTGTGTCTTCCAATTTTTAAGTTAATTTTTTAACTTCATAAATGGGGCATTTCCCAAACCCCACATTTTCCACTTCTCAGGAAAATATATCATACACGTCAGTTCATTTGGTTTTATTTTTGTAGTCCGATTGCGAGTATTATATAAGCCATTGCTCATACACACAATTGCACACTACTGCGCTACTCCCTACTATTAATTGTTCGTGCTCTACAATTAAAACTTTGGTTGAAGCAATACTCCAGGTATATCAATTGGACTCCATGTTATCAAATGTATGATAAAACGTGGATGTTTCAGACTACATTTTGTCAAAGAAATTTTATAAAAGAAATCTTTTATAAAATATTAGCTATTACACTGTCATATTTTCTTTTATAAAGGATCCTTGACAAAGATCTTTTAGAGTGTAATAACAGCCATTAACAGTCACTAAAGTGTAAGGAATGTTTACTCTAATTTTTTGTTTACCAAAACGTACATACAACAGAAATTAATAAAACCTCAAAGTAAACTTCACATATTCCAGCAGGGAGTTGTTATTTGAAAATAAATTTAATTGTATCAAGTTAAATTCTTAAATAATCATCAGAGCCAAAACTCATATGTTCTACTTGGCTTCTTGGAATGATTACTTGACTAATATTTTTTCCCCCTTTCCAACTAATGAAGTGAGCATTTATCAACAGTTATAATTTGAAATGACTTTTGTTACAGGTACAAGTATCGCATTCTGATGTCAGAAGGTGAAGAACTGAATGAGACATCTGCAAAGGTGTTTGAAGCAAGAAGCACCCCTTATATAGTCCCTCAAGTTTCACCAGGGGTCCCTTATATATTTGGTGTCCAGCTGGTAATGGATGATGGTTACGTTTCTCTCGTATCAGAAGGCTTCACTGTCATGGACACACAATCTAGTATGTAAACTCTGAGTATGCTTTTTGTTGGTGTTAACAATTTTCTTTTGTTTTACTAGCCTTCTTGGCACAGGTATTTGAAATATTACCAAAAAGCGAATCAAAAAGCTTCATGTGCAAGTCTTGCATTAGACATTCTTGATTTCACTATGTGGTTGTGACATGGTTTGCTTCTCATGCCATTATGTATCCTATCTCAGCCATCAACACATTCATAAACATTCACTTCTGATTGTCATTCACCCCTTATCACTCTATCCTTATCCCTATGTAATGAAATGTGATCACTTGTCAGCGAAAGGAAAGCCATTGAAATATAAGCCACCCTCATCATCTCCTAGTAACATCGATTACTGAGCTTAGGTATGGGGGTTAATATTGCTTACTGTTGCTTGAGAATATAAAATAGTAGCTAAATGTATAAAAAACTTCATTCTTACTTCATTCTTAGTATCTCACTGCATACCATACTACACCACACACCTCGCACTATACCGAATCATCTACTTCACTCATAGCTCGTACTCTACCATCTCTATTGTCTTGATTTACATTCTGAAGAATTGGTGTATAAGGAGATTTGTCCAACAAAAAGAAATTAGCAACAAAATTCAGACACTAGATTTTAGCATATGAGTTAATAGAATGTTGCTTACAGGTTCCTGGCGAGATGTGCTTCTACCATCAAATCTTGCCACAATCTTAGTACCTGTTATCTTGCTACTGCTGGTACTGGTAGCTGGATTAGTGTTCTTTGCGATGCGGCATCGCAGACTGCAACGATCATTTGCCAGTTTTGCTAACTCACATTATGATACACGATCCGGAGCAGCTACTTTCTCAGGCAGTGATGGCCTAGGTGAGTGTTTCAGGCATTTGTGCTTCTTATTGAATTGATGATTGTGTTGTAGAAATTCAGCACAATCTCTTCACTTTCAATTAAATATTAGCTGAGTAATTCATCATTTTTGTTATTGTTCTTATAATGATTATTGTTAGTGATATTACTATTATTTTTGTTATTATTGTTTTTATTATTGTTATTATTATTATTGTTTTTATTATTGTTGTTATTATTATTATTATTATTATTATTATTATTATTATTATTATTATTGATTTATTTATGGAAGCAGTGACGAACTTATATACTTACATCTTCAATCTAATTTCCTTTTATTTAGTGTTTCAAATTAAATGCAAGTGAAAAGAAACAGAATTAATTATTACAGTGCCTAATAATAACATTGACAATTAGGCATACATGATAATTATAATATAAACAAAATTCAGTAAAGTACAAAAATTTTCAATGGTATGTACAGTGAAACTTTCATTTTACGATTCCCGATTTTACGTTTTCTCGGAATTTACAGCTTGGAATTTGCATCATAAATGATTAGTCCTGGCAAAATATTCATATAAATAATGTATAATTTTCCTTGATTTTAAATTTTCGCGATTGTTCATTTTCCTCAATTTTGCGTCTGACTTGTGAAATTCTACTGTGTATTAAAACCCCAATATTAAAATTTTTGCATGGCAGGATTCTTAATTTAGACAGACATTCTGAACAAGGTGGAAAGGACGGTGTTCAGTTTCGGAAAGGGTGGTGGGGACACATAAATGTTATGTGTATTGCTATTTACAAAGCGGAGTATACCTTGGCGAATGTTCTGAATTGGTTAGTTGAGTAATTTTCCAGGACTAAGCCCACATGTTTCGTTTCGAGTGTGTTTGTTGAGTTAATTTGTCGCCAGTGATAAGTCAGTTGTTGGTTTTTACTTTCTCGCTAGTAAAGAGAAAGTTATGTAATGCTGCGCAAAAAAAAACTGAATTTTCAGAAGATAATCTCTAATTGCTGTGTCCTGGTAACAAAAAAGTGGATAAATCCAGTAGCTAAATTTAGAAAAACAATCCTCTAACACATAGAGTAGTCAGAATCCATGTTTTCAGGGTCTTGATACCAAAAAAACGATTGATGCAAAACATCTGTCATTCCGTCTGTGAACAATGCTAGCAGATAAACTTTTCACCCAATTATATCCAAAATTCAGATTTCCGTATCAATCTGGTTGATGCTGCAGGCCCTCAAATTTGAAACTGATATTGTAATTTTTGGGGGTACTTTACATGAAGCCCGTGGGACATTTTCAAAATTTTCAAAAAAATAACTCTATAATTTTTAATTAAATGCTTTTGTTGGATAGTGTGAAGGACATTTAAGAGAATGGTACAGGTCTCATGTTGAAAACTCTGATTTTTCAAAAATTCAGACTTCAGTTCAAACTTTTTTCTGCGTCTTCCTACAACTGCAATTTTGAAGATAGATATTTTTTCCCTTAATGGAATCTGTTCCTTAAAGATTTTTCGAAAATTTGAGTACTTTTCGCCTAATTTTGCATGAAAGTATGGGCAAGAAAGTAGGTGCTATTTTAGCACCACTTGTTTCTATTCATTTCTATTCAGTTGAAGAATTAATGTATTATTTATTAGTTTTACAATTATAATGTTTTGGAACAAAATCTCTGAAAAAAAATTTTTTTCTTTATTTTTTACTTTTTTTGACCAGTCCCTAGAGTGGCGTAAAATAGGAGTTTCACTGTATTACTGATAATTTCAATTATAATTTTATTTGTAATGTAATGTACACAGTTCTTTATCACTTGTATCATCATTTAATAAAATAATTGGTAATATTATTTGTGGTTCAGTAAAGGATGATTGACATTCTGTAGCTCTCGTACTCATACTGGACTTCTTCAGAAGTTTTGCTGAAGAGCCCATTGCATTAATTGATTATGATTTATTTCTGTTCATTGATTCTGTTCATGATTTATTTATTTCTTGATCATTCATCCAAATTGCATATCCAGCCTATTACAATCTGAGATTTTTACCTTGTGAACTATTACAAGACACAAATAGAATGATGCATGACAAAACATGATTGTTGGTGAATGATCTTCACATTGCTGAAACAAAGCATTGGTACATTATTTAGGATTTAGCATAATGTATAAAATTGCAATAATGTCTGAGCAGCTTTGCCAATATACTACAGCTTCCCTCTCACTCTTTCGGGAATTCATAGGGCTTAGTGTTAAATTTGTATATGTGTAATGAAATGTTCTTGAAGTTAGATTCCTTTCCCTAGTGGAATCTTTATGCTGCATCTATGTAGCATTAGCAATGTGCAACATGGTAGCAAATTGTAAATAGGACAAACTTTTTTTATGGGTTTCCAGTGGTAAAAGTAATGGAAGGAGTTGTTGTTGTTGTTGTTGTTGTTGTTGTTGTTGTTGTTGTTATTATTATTATTATTATTATTATTATTATTATTATCATCATCATCATTATCATCATCATCTCTCCTTTTCCTTTCCCTTTTTTCTTTCTTTCTTTCTTTTAAGTATAGTTTTACTGTTCTTGGTTTACTTTGAGTCACTGCTTCATTCTCTAGGTATACTTTTTTCTAGACTTTCATAACAAGGATATAGGATACGGTTATGTTGTATCATTCTAATGTACTAAACAAATCTCTAGCCCTCTCATCAGTGTTCACAAATATAAAGCAAAACAAAGTAATGCCTGATTCTACATCAATTCTATACATTATGCCACTCTTCTTTGCGTTTGATATTTGTGACTCATGTGGTGACGCTGCCAATGGTTTCATAGTGATAAGCAGTAGCACTCCAATGACATTTATCTATCTGTGTTTACTACAATGCTGTAGTGAATAAACAAAGGGAACAAATAGGCAACATTTGCTTTCCAGTGAAGTGCGGGTATGCAGCAAATGCATGAGAAAAATAAGTCCAGGCAAGTCTCTCATGAGGCACACGTGTCGAACACCAACAAGATTGGTTGATATGGTTGACTTGCTTATATAGTCAGTACACAAGTGAAACTCACCAATTTCCATTTTTTATGATTTTGAGTTATTTACATCAGTTGAGTCCCTTTTTGCTGTAGTTTTTGATTAATGAAATCATAGTCTTGTAGTTTGTGTGTACTAGATTATCAACTGTTTTCTTTTTAACCAAGTTACAAAACAATGAAAATGTGCAGATAAAATCCATCTTTGAATTTTTTTTCTTTCTTTCCCCTCCTTTCTTTCTTTTTTTCCCTTCATAAAAGCCATGTGACCTATTAAAGAGTGTGGTAGAAAACAGGTTTTCTCTCCTAACTAGAAAAAGTATGGAGTAGAATCAATATCAAATACAAATTCAGATACAAATTCATGTGTATGAAAACACTGCTTTTGGTCTTGGTGAGTTTCGTTTCCATACTGATGATATGCAAGTTGCTATTCTTGCTTGAGATTAGCGTGTAATTAAGCCTAAAATAAATAGTCTTAGGAAAACTTGGCATGTTAAAAATAACATTATATGCTTTAATCTTACTTTTGAATTTTCATCTGTAATATTTGCATTCTTCCTAACTTTACTTTGTTTTAATATTAATTATCTCTTCATTTTATTTCTTATTATTAATATTATTATTATTATTTAATGTGTGATTTCTTATTGCACTGTTCATGCTTTTCTAACATTAGATCAATTGCTTTTATTTTATTTCTTTTCAAATAACACTTGATAACCACTAAGCTACTTACATTTTTTTCTTTCCTTTTTTTTAGTTGGCGATTTTATGGGTAAGCACCATTTTCTATTTGAAGCTTCTTTTCTTCTCTTATTTCCTGTAGAAAGTAGTGGCATGTTTTTTGTTTTCTTGTTCTTATAATTGCACGATTATGATTTTGTGTTGTTTCATAGTAGTAAATTAAAATAATGCATGTTATATAATTTCATTTTATGCATAGAAATCAGTCCTGGTGAAATTATCTACCATTTTAAGTTCAAGAAATGATCAGACTAAGTTTGTTGTGCTTGAATTATTACGGCTCAAGTTCAGAATTCTTTTATAGTTACCTCTTTATGAGAGAACACACTCCAATAAGAGAGAAATATTATTGCCATTGAAGTAAACACATTCAGCCTTCGTGAATTGCAAGCCACTCTTGAATATGGCATGTCAGTTTTTCAATATTAGTTGAAAATATGTTCTAATTTTAATGGTGAGGAAATTCAAGAGACTAAAGAAATGAGTCCAATGTCCTGAAGGAGAACATTAAATTCCTGCATGGAAATTAATGCATATCTGTACAATTTTGAATATTTCAATGAACAAGTATACAATTGTCATTAATTAAAATAACAAGGAAATATTCCTCACTCCCCAATATTTTCAAGTACATGCAGAAGATTTATTCTAATAAAATTTGTTATAAAAATGTCCAGTAAAACATTCTAACAATGATGCCATACAAAAGTGGGGTAAAGATGAACAAATAGGAATGACTCCCTCATTGTAGGCCAACAATTAAAAAATCAGGGTTTGTCTTCTGAAACACTAGTTGCCACAATGGTGAAAATAGTGCTAATGCATCATTCTGAAAATGGAGGGTACATACAGGGCAAAAGGCAGATATTTGATCCCACTGGGATCTGAGCCCAGAATCTTCTGTTATCCAGACAATTGCTTTAATCAAATGAGTTCTGGAATCAAACATTGAATTCATGACTATATAATCTTAAAGCATTCAGTGATTTATTTGCATGTTCTCTAGTGAACTTAGTTGGAACAAACTGTTGTCTACTAGTGTGTTTGGGATTTCAACTAGTGTATCAGACTTTGTGAAACATCGTGAGTATACTCAGGCTTGAAAGTTTTCAAAACAATTAAAAACCAGAGTAAATTAGCCTTTTATATTAAATGGGTAATCTACCTCCTAATTTTGTGCTAGTGAGGCCCATGCACACACCTTCAGTAGCATGTAGCTCCAACCATGCTGATGATGGCTTTAATGTAAGCATTGTGGTTGTATTGTTTTCAAAGCAACAAGTTTGTATTAAGTTGTTCAATTCATTGGTGTATGAATATTGAAATTTCTTTTATAGTTATTCAATTAATGATTAAATAATATACTTTCAATTATTTTCTGGCAAATTGTGTATTTAATAATACTGTATAATATAATATAATTATATAACGTATATAGTAATATTCTAACAGTTTTATTTTTCATTATTTATCTTTTGTAATAAACATAAAACAGTGAAACTATGAAACTTAATAAAACAAAACCTAATGTTAATAAAGTAACTAAGAAACTATT
This sequence comes from Teleogryllus occipitalis, assembly GCA_011170035.1. Taxonomy (NCBI): domain Eukaryota; kingdom Metazoa; phylum Arthropoda; class Insecta; order Orthoptera; family Gryllidae; genus Teleogryllus; species Teleogryllus occipitalis. The sequence goes on along the minus strand of BLKR01004521.1, from coordinate 79,776 downwards.
AAATTACTATTTTATTTATATTGAGCTATTGGGTGCAAATTATAAGATAAAAAGGTTGAAGTTTTGTGAAACTACAGAATTTCCTTGAAAAAATTCTCGAAACCTTTATAGAAAATCACAAGGATAATTAGTCAATAATCATCGGCGTAATGTTAAAAAAATTTAAACTTGCATGTGAAGCTAAAAAACATTTTTTTTTTTTTTTCATTTGTACAAACTACTTCGCGTAAATTAATTCAAATCCAGTGATTTTTGTTGTTGTTGTTATTATTATTATTTTTAACACTTCAATCATGATTTTAAACAGAAAAATTTTATTCGGGGGGGGGGCAGATTTGCCTCTTATTCCACTACCTTCTTTAATATGACCAGGAATGTGTGGTCTTTCTTGAAAATCTATTTTCATTAAGTATTTGTAATATTGTCTAAACACATTTTTGCCATTGGAGCCGCCTGAAACAAGGTGTAGTGTTCATGAATGACAAAAAGCATCTGACTAAGAAATAAAGTGTAGAATAAAATAAGTGAAATACATATTAACATTCAGATTTAACATTAAATTGGGTGCATGTATTTGTCTCTTCATAGTCTTTATTACACTAAATTTTTGCTTACGTATTTTTGCTTTTTGTTACAGAAGAAGAAGATTCACCTGTCATTCGCGGCTTCTCTGATGATGAACCGCTTGTCATTGCTTGAGTACGGGCCTAGAAGTACTTGGCCCAGAAAATTTTGTCTCTGTGATATCTGTAAACTTCTTACCCACCACTAAAGATTCTGTACTATGCTGTGGTGACTCGAAAAATGAGTCGTCTTTGTTTGGTTGTTTTTGTTTTAGCTCACTGTTGTACCCATAAATAAGTGTAATTCTTCTTTAATTATCACTTTTGAGTCAGCCTAATGATGTAAAAATACAACATTCAAGTGTGGCTAAGACAAAGTTTGACTGTGTTTTTGAAATATAGTTAATGTTTATTGATGTTCAAAGTGTAAGATTCTTATATTACATTATACTGATAGGTGTTCACGATAACAGCTCGTATACATATTGTATTTATCGTGCACGTCTGGCTATATTTTAATTTTGGGCAAACTGAATCAGTGATTCTGGGAAGGTTGTCTTATTTCCTTGAAATTTTCCTTTTTCTTTTCTGTTTTCTTTTTTATTCTGTTTTTTAAATGAATTTAACAGCACCCTTTTGGGGGAAGGTATTATGATCTGTTAAAAGACTTACCTATATTTTGAGGATATGTGTTGTGGAACTCGTGTGTTGTGTCACAAAAGTTATTTTATATAAATGGAAGATTGGGAGGCAGCATCGGTATATTATTTTTGAGTATTTTGTGTGAACTGATGATGCAAGTGCAAGATAAGAAACATACAGCTAACACACCAAAAATTATTACATCTGTTGAGAAGTTGTTGAATATATTACATAGCGATTTATCTGTCACACTGTGTGATTGGAAATTTTGCACCAATTTTATTTTATAGAACCCAAAAGAAATGTATTAGTTTTTATTGTATTATATCATATCAAGATCTCTATTATTGTTCCAAACTGATGTCATCCCAAGGTTGTAGTTGTCTTTTTCTTAGTGAATGTAGATTTGAAGAAGAAAAGTGCAGGAAGATGTGAAGAAACAGTCCTTGGACCTGTGCTTGAAAGTTGACCAAAGATACTGGTTTGCCCCAATTATGCTAGCCTTTTCTAATTTGTTTTCTTGTCCTCTTTAATATCTGTGCTTGAAAAAAAATGGTTGTACATATGTCTATATTCAATCTTTGTACTGTAAAATGAGTGAGATTTGAAGAAATAAAAGTATGTGAATAGATTTTTTAATTCTTTCCTTTATGATTATTCCACATTTTCACTTTGTATTTAGAATGTGCCAATGTCCAACTTCTATTATTTACTGAATTCTTTGGGTGTAATAAGAGCTTTCGTGGTGAACTGCTTTGTAGAGAAAAAAAGCAGGTGAAAATTTGAAAGTGCAAATGCACAATTACTTACATTTAGAGTTCTGCAATGTAGAGAGTCTGTAAGTAATTAAGAATAAGGAAATTGATATTTGAAAATTTGACAATTTCAGATGCCATTACAACCTTTAAAACATAAAGCTCTTCTGCTTAGGAAACACAGAATTATTACTCAATAATGAGGCTTATTTTTCAAATCATAATTATTTTCCATTGTTGAAGATGGCAAAATATTTCAAGCAGTACTTTTAGTAAGTAGAATGATCAGGATGCGGTAACAAAATGAGTAAATACCTAGATAGTTAATGTCATCAGGCCCGCTCTTACGTCTGACCACACAAATTTTGCTACGCTCCTTTTACCATTAGCGGAGAAAATCATCTCAGGCGACGAAACAAGCAATTTGAATTTAGCTCAGAGGCTTCTTTTAGGCTTGATCTCTTACATTCAGTAAATCTACTACATGGGACAACTGACTTTACTTCCCCTCTGAAGGAAGGCGTACGAAGGATTTTTTTACCTGTCAGAATTTGATTTATAAAGTGAATTAAACGATAATATTGAAAGGAATGAGTAGGAAAATGATATATGTATTTAGAGTGCAAGTGAAAATGAAGATACAAATTAAAATGTTTATGTAAATAAAGCTTGAATCATCATATTGATGGTGAACGTTTTTTAACCCTCCCTTGGTAGAGCGTGTTATGGAAAAAAGGTTGGTCAATGCAGGGTCCCCTGTGAATCAGCATGATATGTGTGGAAAGAGGATCATTGAAGCTACGGTCCCAGTGGTCTACCTGCTATTGCAATGAGGCAAAAACTTTCCCTTCACATGCATTACAATGCTAGTCTCCGCAATGAAGGTTCAGTAGATACACTATGCAATTGTGTGTAAATATGCAAACAAGCCCCCTGATGTCTGAAAATTTTGTTTACAATTTTTTCAAAACTTTTAATTTTTATATTTAGTTAAAACTACAGAACAGAAGGCCTTACATCAAAAAAGCATTTCATGAAATGAACACAATTGTATCATTTGGAAATTTCATCTTCCTCAAAAACATCTAATAAGTTCATGTCACTACAGTTTTTCTTCTTTATGAAAGAATAATTGTGAAAACAAGAAAATTGTGTTTAATAAAATATGAGACAAACAAGATCTTGTCAATGGTGGGTCAAAAATCAAATTAGGGAAAAATTGCAAGAAAAAGATTTAAGAACATCAGATATAAAGAGTGAGAATGATAATTTTAAAATAGGTTTCATTAATTTAATTAAGAAAAGCTTATAAAAAGACAGAAAGGTAATATTTATTTAAAGTAGGATTTGAAAATAATTAAAAGAACAAATCAAAATAAAATGTTTGAAATTTAATAAAAATCCTCTATGAAGTAATCCCCGGTATTCCGAACTACTTGGGGGCGTGGCCTGTTCGGATTATCCGGGAAAATGTACCGTACAGTTACAAATACATCTATAGGATTACCAAACACAATGCCAGGTAGTGAACGATGTGAGAAAATGGCAAAGTAGCGTAGCGATCCCATGATCAGAGAGTATACAACTATACTGCCCATGATGACATCGCATTCAAGCAGATTCAGTTCCTTACGGCCAAAATTTACCGTAAAGTAGATTACCGATATTGCAAGTTCCTCTAAGGTAAAATTACTGCTACATAAACGAGTGATATACACCGTAGTTACCAGTTACCAGTAACGTTTCATTTCGACAACTCGTTTCAATAATAAGTTGTTCAGTTCTACAGTAATTATAAAATCCTTTACGCTACAAATAAGCATTTTATTTATTTTTCCTTTATCCCGAATTTGGTCGAATTATCCGAAATTTCGGATTAGCGATTTCTTCTGTATAACCTTTTTAAAATAAAAAAGGGCTTCAGAATTAGTAAATGAATGAAATGGCCTTGACCCTATGATCTGTGGTGACTGCAATATTCTACAAGACATTCCACCACTTTGTCTCCAAAACAGAATCCGGCTTGAACTTGTAGTATGGGACGTCTTTCTTTACCATCTCTGACATTCAAGCCGGATCTTGATGGATTGCATGGTGGAATTAACATTTATTTCCACCATGGACTATTGCAGCAATGTTGTGCCGACTCGGTTTGCGCCAAAGCAGAGCACCCGTCCATGTGCCCATGTGTTGGAAGGTTTCGCAAGAATAATTGCAAAGGCGGCAACGGTCTTCTACACTCATAACCATAAACACAAAATTAGTAAATGCGAGTGGAGGCTACTTCACCTCAGTGGCAGCTGGAGTCCCAACAAACTGGAGGTTGGAGCCCCAACAAATGGAGGTTGCAGCTCCATCGAATAATGGAAGTGTAAATTCCAAAATTCAGAACACTTATAATGTAAGAAATTCATGTAATTTAAGTAAAACTAGGTTTAATTAAAGTCTACACTGAAACATTATTTACATAATTTTATACGTAGTGCCCATGTCAGTGTATACGCGCGCGTTTTCTTGAGTCTCGGAATACCTACCCCCACTCCTTTGCCAACATTAGTTGAATTAAGAATAAATGATAGAAAAGAGCGTTGTAGACAAAATATGATAACCAGAAATGTTCGCTCCCTTGTAATAGAAACTATTTTGCATCGAAAACCGAACTACAAATTTGATTAAAATTCCTTTTGTCAAGATTAACAAACCCCCCACTCCTCTCACAACTAGCGTAGCGATGGCTCAAGAAATCGCGGAAATAATACTCGTACATTTACCTCCCTCGTACGTGATTCTGGCTTGGATTTCCAACGGGCACTCAAAAGGGTTGTTTTTTTTTTTTTAAATTATAAGTGTATAAGTACTGCAATGAGATAGTTGACGACAATGTAATTCATACATAACAAAACCTAGTTTCGAAAATATGGTGATCACACTTTGCAATAAGCATTACAGTACCGACAGCGTATATGAGACTGACAGTTCAATGCGCTGTTGCTACACATTACTACGCACTTGGCATCACTTACACCATAGATAAATTATATCTCTAAACATCAACACTTACTGAAAAACTATGATAAACCTATATATCATGTTCATAACTTTCGCCAAACCTTAAGCCGAACCTTATCGCCTCCGCGACTTCGTGTGTGTCAGATGAGCGGCAACGATGAACCCTGGCTGAAAGAAAGTAAACAAATCCTCGCAAGCTTTGTCAGAGCAGGTCACATGACGTACTACAGCACGTGGTGAGAGAACTGTCAGAGTCGCTTTTACGCTGCCGGTACTGTAGGGGCATATTGTTTGGACACATTTTACACAAATAAAATCATTTTATTTTTGAAAATTTCTGTATCCTGGTATATATTGTCATAATCAGGGCTCGGATTCTGATGACCCAAAAATTCTTTGACAATGACCTATAAAATAACTTAAAAATACGGGAAAATTACCTAATTATTAAAAAATACTCTACTAAAAGCAAATTGCAGGAAAATGTATACTTTTTTAATGAATTTATAATTATCAATAACATTTATTTATATAAATTATATTTAATATAAGATCTTTTATTTTAGGAGGAAATGTAATCCTTAGCTCCGATCTTCCAACCGTCAGTTTTGAAAGGTCGAGGAAGTTATCGAAGATCCGTGAAATTTTGAGAGTTCAACAAACCGAATACTTTACAGAAGTGAATTTGTTCATGAACTGATGATAAAATAAAAACTTTGTTTTGGTGTGTCATTGTCAATTCATGAAATATTCACTAACAAAAAACACGAAAAGGAAGCAAAATGCCTTAAAATGATGCAAAGGTCTAAAAAATGACCTCAAAATAGAAAAGTAACAAAAAATGACCCAATAACTACAGTACCTGCAGCGCATAAGCGACTCTTGACAGTTCTCGCGCCACCTGCTGTGGTGCGTCATGTGACCTTCTCTGAAGCAATCAGCTTCCCAGGATTTGTTTATTTTTTTATTGCCAGAGTTCAGCGTTGCCGCTGACCTGACTCATACGAAGTCGCGGAGGCGATAAGGTTCAGCTTTGTTGAAAGTTATGAACATGATACCAAAACGTGCCTGTCAGTACGTGTTAATGTTATGAGATTTCATTTATCTGTGATGTAGGTGGTACCATGTGCGTAGTAGTGTATGGCAACAGTGCACAGAACTGACAGAGTCGGTTATACGCTGTCGGTACTGTATACATTTCTTTCGTCTATATGTCGTGATAAACATTCATTTACAAGTAAGCTATGTCTAGAATGCACCAATGAAAAGATGACATGTGATCAGAATGCGAGCCCTAGTAATAATGACAGATCCTTCAACACCACCTAGGTATGTCTAGGTGGTGCTGGATCCTTCTACATGCACTTGTTCACAACAGCGCTCTCAGACTGTAGTCGGAAATATGCACCACGAGAGACAGAAAGGGACTTCTTTCCAGAATGGCCAACTTTACACAAAGAAGTCATCAAATGTACATTTTGAATCAACGAACCTAATATCATATGAAGACAATTTCTCCAAACATAATAAATAATGCATTCAAAACCGTCAATAATTGACTGAACTGGTGTGCGCTCAACAACACGCGAAATTCATAAAATCAAGTTACAGATACGACAGTTTAGAAAAACATCATGACGTCGCTTACATTGGTAGGCGTGACGAAGCCATCCCCCACTGCTCTCGAGGGGGAGCTCAGTTGAACTGAAGGACCGCCTGCTACGATAGCTGATTCGCTCTTGCAACTTCGTTCTCGCGCTCAAATAGAGATAGGAGCCTTCAACACTCGGAACCATCGTCAAGGTCAGGTTGTCTTGCCCCCGCCCGCCCAGGTCGAGACGGCGGTGGCTCCTTGGGCGGGGAAGTTGGGCCAGGAAGAGAGGGAAACCCCTCCGCCACTTTTCGCGCATGCGCTGTTCAGGTTTTTTCTAAGTTGTCGAGCTATAGTGTCAGACGAAGACAGAAAATGGGTATTCCCCTCGAACGCCGCGCAGCGCTCGGCGACAAGTTCCCGCCCAATGGTTGCGCAACCGAAGGCCCTATTGGGCTCTGGGGCTGTTGGAGCATAGGGTAAGAGTAAGGTAAGAGTAAACTCAGTAGTATGTCGAGACGGTGCAAGGCCGGGGAGAACACCAGATTGATTGACGATTCCGGGCACGTCAACTACTATGGTCATTAGTCCGGTAAGTGTAGTGCATGTTTTTGCTCGGGAGGTGGCGGTGGTCTTTCCCCGCTGGATGGCCAGATCCGGCACCGATCTACAGTCGGCTAACGGGGTTTCCCTCTACCAAGTATCTCCCAACAGCGGGGTACCGCCCCAGTCGGGACAAGTTCTAAGTTCCCAACTGCTCTCCCGCGACGTGTGGTAGTGAAGTGCATGTTAGTGTAAGTGTGTGTGTGTGTGTCTAAGGGGTGAGAATAGGACAAGAAAGAGGAAGGAAAGAGCGCGCGCGGTCCGTGGTCCGTTTGTGATAGTACTACTTCAGCATTTGCCTGGTGTTGATCGAAGAAACTACGTGTAGTTGTCCACGTAAAACTACCAATCAGAGCAGCCGACCGCTAAAATTCGACCTAGCTGAAAAACTAGTGTCGAAAATTCTGTCGCCGTCGGAACTCGAACCTAGGACCGCCCGGTCAGAGGTGCTGCAGTGACATCAGTTGATGCAATGAGCTACCGCTCCGGGTCCAGACGCCGGAGCGTACATTGGGCGCTCTTAGGTTCAAAATGATTCTACATATAATATCATATGAAGACAATTTCTCCAAACATAATAAATAATGCATTCAAAACCGTCAATAATTGACTGAACTGGTGTACGCTCAACAACACGCGAAATTCATAAAATCAAGTTACAGATACGACAGTTTAGAAAAACATCATGACGTCGCTTACATTGGTAGGCGTGACGAAGCCATCCCCCACTGCTCTCGAGGGGGAGCTGCAATATCTTCAATGCTGCAATATCTTCAATATTGCGTGCCATTAAAACAAAAATGTTCCTAGCAAATTATAAAATATTTTTCGATTATCTGGAGGTCGGGCTGCCTAAGCAGAGCCTCTTCTGCTTCGCCCTGAATACGAGAAATGACGAAGGCTTCAATCTCAGCAAAGATTATTTTAACCAGAAGGCGGACGATACCATGTTCACAGCGTTCCTTTATGCTCAGCAGGAAACCTGTCGTGCAAACGTTTTTGGGTCCACTCACTCAGTCTATCTTCTTTAGTAATACATAGTGTCTCGGAGTCCACTTGATTCAGGTTCATTGGGGTAACATTCTTGTCCACGGTACAAATTGCTTCATGCAAACCGTCGTTTTTTGAAGGAAAAATTTGCAGAGATTATTGATTTGTTTCGCCCATACGGTCTCTACCTCCTTCGTTCCGAGTTAAGTATAGTATTTCCATTGAACTATTGGGATAGTACATGCGGTATTTGGTAATGCTGGTCCTAACTTTTTGATTAAGCTTCTACATTGTTGTTGTCCAGGGAAGAATATCAAATGTATACACAGACACAGGTACTGCTCAAGTGTAAAGGCCATCGCCTTTACGAGGTTCTTTACATTTAAAAGAGTTTACCCTGTTTTTGCGACTCTTTGCAAGATTTTATTCTGAATATCACGCTTCATGTTTGTTTCGCTTCATGTTTGTTTCAGTTGATGCAGGCCTAAATATTTATAGGCACCTCTTGCCCATGTTCTTGTATATTTGTGCCACACAACAGAGTGAGTCTGTCAGGATCAAGGATTTTTCTCTTCACGTGCACTGCAGCACAATTATGCCGAACTCCATACAAATAGAGTCGCTGAGGTACATTACAAGTTGAAGCAACGAGGTAAGCTGGTTCTTATCTCTGGCGTACAGCTTGAAATCGTCCATGTAGAACTGATGATTAATGAGAATTTGGGAATTGTTGATGATTTTTTATCCCCTTCCTCAATTTCTTAACATTCTTCTGTTAGGGTTTAGAACTAAGGAGAACCATAAGGGATTAAGACTATCTCCCTGAAAAAGCTAATCGCGAATGCGAAGCGAAAACGAATATATCACATCACGAAAATTATATTTCTTATCACATTGATCTTAATGTAATTAAATTTAGTTTAATCCCAACCTCAAACTTAAACTCCAACCCACATTCGTGATCTCAGGAACAACAAATCGAAGAATTTTGTAGTAATTTCATTTTCATTATAGGTTCAAGGTGTTCAGAAGATTTATTGAAACGAATGTGGAGAAATATGACCAGAAAAGAGCATTGTTTGATTGTTTCAAAGACAGACCATAGTACGCAAAAGTTTTTCGAATATACTTTTCCCCAGTAGCATTGGCATGCGCAGCCTAGAACAAGAGGGGGTAGATTTTTAGGACCTCTTTTTAATAAACTTTTTCTTTTACATATGGCATTCTATTAGTATATAAATAAAACGTGCAAGGATAATTAAACTGTAACTTTAATGACAATTACTGAGTACACTTGATTTTAAGTCGAGCAATGTACAGGTTTACCTCATGGGTTGGAAAGTCTCTTCCGCAAATATAAAAGAATTCCCGAAATTGTCAGGTTTAAAAAAGGAAAAGAATCAGGGATTGAAAATACTATTTACGAAAATAAAACGTTTTATCGGGGTCCCTTTCAAAACTTTTAGGGGGACTACGATCCCCTCCCCCAGATAGCACGCCTTTACTCAATAGCTTAATTGATTGATTTTTTCGTGTTTCCGGACGCGTCAACTGCTCTGGTCATTAGTCCCGTTAGTGTAGTGCATGTTTTTTCTCGGGAAATAGCCCCCACTAGATGGCGAGATCCGGCGCCGACCTACCGTCGGCTAGTGGGGTTTCCCCCTAACCAGGACTCTCCCACCAGCGGGGCACCGCCCCAGCCGGGACAAGCTCTAAGCTCCCGACCGGTCTCCCGAGATATGTGGTAGTGTAGTGCGTGTTAGTGTAAGTGTGTGTATAAGGGGAGAGGATAGGACAAGGAAGAGGAAGGACAGATCGCGCGCGGTCCGTGGCCCGTTTGGTAGGGTACTGCTCCGGCATTCGCCTGGTGTTGATCGGAGAAACCACGGAAAACTACCGATCAGAGCAGCCGGCCGCCCGCTAGAAATCTCCTCCAGACAGCAGCTGAATTCGACCTAGCTGAACAGCCAGTGTCGAAAATCCTCCCGCCGTCAGGACTCGAACCTAGGACCTCCCGGTTAGAGGCGCTGCAGTGACATCAGTTGATGCACTGAGCTACAGCTACCGGTCCAATAGCTTAAGAAAATAGGCTCTCAGCATATTCGACACAACTTGTGATGACTATGCCGCGCCTCGCCACTGTTGGGGCTTCACGTTAAGTAAACCACAAAATGAAAACATTTGTTTTAAATTCAAGGGGCCCAATATCAAACAGATCGATTGGAGAGTATCAATTTTCATTAAAAAAATCTCCCTACAGTTTACCCACTAGCGTTGTTCGCAGACAGACGGAAGGATAAACGTTTGATTCTGATTGATTTATTTTCATCAAAGAACAGTAAAAATTGTGTGCGACGTTTTGGGGAAAAGAATAATCAGCACACGTTTTAACGTAAACCATTTTTTGAAGGACAAAACGTGAATTCTAACTATACACAAAGTACTAAAGGGAATTATTTACTACATATGAAGCAATAATAATAATAATAATTTTTTCGTTATCAGGGCCCTCAACACTAGTTGTACTGTCGAAAAATCGCCATTTTCGATTGTGCATTTTAATTCTCTCTCTAATCTAATATATAAAAGCAATGTTTGTATTTTTGTCCGTATTTTTTGCGCTGCCATACCATACCGTTCATCCGATTGCGATAAAACATTGTCAACTTATTGCTTGCGCGAAGAATATAGGCATAATACAATGGGAATGTGCGTATGTCTGTCGTACATAGATGCGCGTTGATGATTTTATGCGTTTATGCTGATTCAAGCGCCCCAGAACATTGCTCTATGGAACCTGTCACATCCTCAAGTATTAAGCGCGTCTTCACTGCATATTCTGCCTGTGCGATTGTGAAATATCGGCCGGAATTATTACTTGAACATTATCGCGGACTAATAAATCAAATTTCTCCGAGGCAATGTCCTAGCGAATGCATGACCAAACTTAAGGGAGAACATTTTAAAAATAGGATACTACTTGACAACCATGTCCATACCAGGTGATACAACAAACCCATACTCGCAAGAAAGTCTTTCATCTATTAAAATTTTTGCAGAGCGTAGCATAAAACGTGATTACTAATCACGTGACCAGTAGCATGTGAAGTGCAATACATTGCAATAGCGAAGCATTTTCGGGTCCACTTACATAAGTAGTAGTATGAGAGAGTAAAAATATTAAGATGTCCGGACTTAAATCCGCACTCCGCAAGAAGTTTGTGCGCAGTGTGGGTTTTACATTTTAAAACGAAATTTGAAGGAGCAAGCAGCTTTCGAGCAGGTTCTTCCTTCTGTAATTATACAACTAAAAGGGTTCGTTACCCCCGAAGATTGACCGCTAATTACCGCTATCTGAGCTCCGCGCTGCGCACCGTCCATCACCAACAAATGAGAATCGGCCAGCGTGCTCGTCTTCGGGCTGCGGGCAAGTGACGGGAGACGAGGACCGCCTACCTTGTGCTTGTGGTTTAGCGTGTGCGTGTGCCGGAATCCTGCTTCGTTGTACGCGAGTGAAATGATAAATTAATTTTTATTCAGATTGTGAATAGTATGCGTGATTCATGTAACTCTTACTTAGAATGGGGAAAAAGGGACATGCAAAAACAGCAGGAAAAGGAAAAGTTCTTGCCAAGGATGTTAATATTACCAGCAGTACTTCGAAGCTGTCGCGACAGAAACGAAATGAATTAAACCAAATTGTGGATAAACTTTTAAAAGGTAAGTGATAGATTAATTTTGCCTATGTAAATTACTTTTCCGTAGAACGGCGTTTTTGTACTGTACGTGTTAACAGTAACGATAATCTTATTTGGGGATTTGCCAAAGTTTGTAGGTTAACGTACCGCATTTCTAATTTTAGTAATGTGTATATGAAGTGTATTTTGGGACAAGGCCAAATTTCGGGTAACTGACTTGTACCTCGTGCGGGTATTACAACGCCGACGAATGTCACGTGTTGAAATAGTTGTTAGAAAGATGATCATATCAGGTGAAATGTGTGCATCTGCTTATGCTGACAGTGAGCAGCAACTTCCAAACGGTTCCAAATGCAGCCAAAGAATGGGAGAGACATCTAGAAATCCGCAAGTTACTAGAGCAAGTGGATCAAGTCGAACAAGGTGAGTGGACAAATAAAATTACTTCTTCAAGACCTGTTATCTGTCATTTTAAAGAACATAAGAACTAAATGCTCCACGATTTTTAAGGAAAAGGGGAATAAAATATATTTTTTTTGTAAGATGTTATTCCTTAAACCTAATAATATAGAATTAAATCTACTTAATTTAGTTTGTTATAACAATGATGTTGGAAAACTTCCAAGAAACTTGCCTCTGCCTGAATTTTGCGTGCATTACAAAGTTCATTGTAATATTACATGAATATGTTTAAAAAGTATAATAATGTAAACTCTGGTAGAAAAGGCTGAAAATAATGAATGTTTTAGGAACTGTCAATAATCATCTTTAAAAATTTGTTGTCTCAATAGAAACAAAATTTTTTGGTTTTAAATTGAGAAATAGCGCTAGTATTTTCTTATTATGGAAACACATTGTTAAATTTGCACCAAATATTTCTCAGTACCAAATTCTCCTTCCATGGAGATTCATTCAAATATTTCCAACATTTCATGTTTTTGTATATTTTATGGCAATAGTCTATCTACATCTGGTTTTAAAAACCTATTAACCTCTGATTTAGTTTCCTCACAAATATTGAGAAGTAGTTGTGAATTTGCCATTTCATGAAGGTATTTCATACCTCGCTGTGGGGTAGTTTTGGAAAGAAAGTGTTCATTTTGACCGCAGGGGAAAATATAAAGAGTTTACCAATTTGTAGATGTGATACTACTCTTGAGTAGTTTCAGAGCCATTGCTATCAAATTCAATGTCATCAACCCAATAATTTCAAATGTTGCCTGTAAAAATTTGAACAATTTTATTCCAAAACTGTTAATTGATCATAATTTTATTGTTCTTGGGAGTTCATTCAAAAGATATTTTGAAGAAAATGTTTTAAGAAATCAATTTTTTATTTAATCATTTTCTTGACTAAAAATATTTTTTTGAGGGAAATATACTATTGTTACTATCTGAAACTGGACTTATCCTAGCTATATACCAATTTGTTCTTAGCAAACAATAACAAGGTAAAACAAAACTTTTAAATAAAAAATATTTAAAATAAAAATAAATTTTTTGAATGGTGAAAATTTTAATTTGATCATATTACTTTAATTGAATGGTATCATATTACGTTACTTTCGGAGATAAGACTCAAGGGTAGAGAAGCCGAAATCTTCCTTCCCTTTTCAAGGTTGCCATGCATAAGTATGTGATTATTGCCCACGGCAAAGCTTTGTCCTTTTTTTAAAATTAATTAATTAATTAATTAATTTATTTATTTAATGTCAAAACAGTTAAAAACTATGTGATGTGCTATGGGGAGAAGTGAATTCTGTGAACATTTCAAAATTCTGTGATCCCTTCCCTAACCCATATACTGCTTGAATTTTGAATACAGAAAATACGAGCGTTTTTTCCAAGGATTGTTAACAAAAGTATTCGCTCCAATGTAATAAAATCTGTTTTCAAAGGTTAATCAGCAATAAATTTGGGCTCTTATCCCTCTTCATGTCCTTCGTCAAGGAATAATACTTCCTTCCACGACAACATGGAGAATGATAATTTGAATAACTTATATTTCCCATTGTATTCTAGAAGAAGTGCAAAGATAATGAAGTTACATTTATGTCCAGAAGCAAAACAAGGGGCTATCTCAGCTTTTGCTCAAAGGATCGGGGAAACTGGATGAAAAACCTGATCGAGATTGGGGTGAAAAACCTGATCGAGATTGTTCTTAGGCCTGTGGTTAGGCTAAAGCAATATTGAAAGTTTAATTTGAATTTGTGATTCACATTTTCATATTTTGGTATTCGCAGATACATTCAATTCATGATTCAAGTTTTCATAGATTTTGCATTTGTAACATTTGTTGGAAATCTAGGGCAGGATATATCTTAAATAACATCATGACAGGATTGCAGTTATGGATCTATCACAGACACAATACACCTAAAGCATATAGGTCACACACGTCCACACGGCAGCAGTTTCACACAGACTGGAAGGGCAAGCAGAAAGCAGTGATATAGTGCTAAGTGTGTGGATTGTGGCTGATCGACACAGTTGTATAGTTTCATGGCTTTCTCCAACAATATTTCGGTTTTACTATGGCTTTATATACATTTTAGTTTTCTTTTGATGTTAATTCAATATTCTTTATTGGAAAATTTTTTGCATACTTTAAAACTTTGAAAAATAAAATGTTGAAGGTATCACATGCTGCATGTCCATACCCATTATTGCTAATTATATGTATGACTATTGTTAGGAATTTTTGCAACTGTCTTGTATGCCCAAGCAGTTCTCAAATGAAATGGCATCATCAAACTACACACTATTGATTTATTACTTTCTGTTTGTTTTAGACAACTAAGATGACACTTATATTTCTGACATGACACCGACCTGCAATCTTTTACAGGATTTTTGGTTTTCTTTGCCCTTCCCCTTCGTTTCTCCAGATCATGGAGGTTCTGTTGTTTGTTATTCTTCATATATTGCAGTAAATTATTTGCATTGTACACGATATTAAAAAAAACAAAACTTTTACCCTGAAAATTGCAGTAGTTTATCTGTTAGTTTGTTTCATTAATTATAAAGTTGCATTACATCCATAACTATTTTAAAATTTAGGGTCTATTGTCAATTTGGATATCTTGTTTATTAATTCTTAATGCCTGAGCATTCAAGAATGTGAGATGCAGATACAGAAGCTTTATGTATAACAGGTGTTGAACCAGAATATGTATTGAATAAAAAATGTTTGTCCAGGAGGGATCATTCTCTGAATCTGCTACTTCCGATTCCAATAACCGGAATTCTTTGCTTCAATAGGACATTTTAGGAGATGGTTTTCAAAGCTTGTGTAGATGTAAGACAGCTCTTGCTTATGAGATTTGTTTCGTTCAATCTTGAGTCACACTTTTTTCCTTTGCTCTTTATCTTTTATCTGCTACTCTGTTCCTCCTTATCTCAGCCAAGTGATAGTTTCTTGTGGGGAGTTAGTTTTGAACATCACATGATAATCTCAATCTGAGTGAATGGGTGATCATTTCCTGAATAATGGCGATTTGCAGGAGTGCAGAGCAGGGTTGGCTAAATTAATGGGCCTGAGTAGCTTGCCCATTAAAAAAAGAAAAGCAATTTAAAATTATCTCAAATAAAATAACAAAACCTAAAAATATGTGTATTGAAATATTGATTAAAATTTCAAATTCAAACACAACAGATGCGTACAAATGAGTTTGAGAAACAACCCAAACACTCAATAAAGTAAACTGACAATAAAATACTAATGTCTTTTGCTAGTATGGAAAACTTCAATATCATCACTGCAAACACACAATGACAACACACATACATAATAATTGTATAGTAAAATGCAAACTTGTTTTGAAATCTGCTATGTGTTACTTTGCATTTGTTACTTTATTACCCAAAAGTAATAATATTATGAGAAATGATTTTGATGTCGTAAAAGAAGGGTTGGAGTAACGATTGAAAAGATCATGTATATAGTTGCCAGTGTTGAATGTGTTTCAGTTTTGCTGTTCAGATAATAAAAATCATTATTTTATATTTGCTAATTTAAAAAATAATATTCACCCCCTTAAATACCAAATTAACTCAAAAATACCCACTAAGGCTGGGGGTTTTAAAAATCCAGTTTTTCCAACCCTGTGGCAGTGTACTACTACACATCGTTGGAATAAAAGTGAAATTCAAGTCCAACAGCTTTGTTTTGAGTAAATCAAGTTGAAGATTCAGTTGAAAATTTATCTACTTGATATCTTTTGTGGAGGATAGGAGTTAGACCTTCATTGTTTTTAACATGCACTTTAATATGTAATGTTGTAATGCACTTAAATATGTAATATGTAATGTTTTTAAGAAACAAAAAAATCTGGGCCATGGATAGATTTTTCCTGTTCTTTTTCACTTTTTTCTGTCTTAGTTAAAAAAGGAAATAATTAGCTCACCCAAACTCTAGAACTTCAATAAAAGAAAAAAATGTGACTGATACCTAAAAATTGACTTAATGAGTCTCATTTTTTTATTGACTCTTTTAAGATGCTGGCATATTCTTCCTTATTGATACAATTATGAAATTTAGGTGAATAAATTTAAAGTTGGTGATAGAATGATAAATGAAAGTGGTAATATTATATTTATCCAATTATATTAAATTTGATATTGGAAAAATATTGTAACATCGGGAGTATTGTAGGGATCTTGCCATGGTCCCGAATTTAACATTTTTATTAATGATTATAAAATATAATTGAAAACATATTCCAATTCCTTTATGTGGTGTTTGTAAAACTTCATAGAATCATTAAAAATCACAATTTTAATATCATAAGACTTGATAATTTAGAAAATGCATTTGGGGTGGTGTAATAATAATATTAATAGAATGAAATTAGATATTGATAAAATAATATTATATGTTTTTATAGAAAAAGAATACCAGTGTAATGCAAATATAAATTACGAAAATATGAAGATTTTTAGGGTTTGTAGAGAGAAAGCTGAAATTTTACTAGTATGCTTATGTTATGGTTATGCTGTATGCGTTGAGGCATCTAGAATATGGTATCCATGATTGAATGTGCATATTGATAGGAATGAAATTGTTCAACATGAAATTTTTTCTTATAAACCTAAATGTTGGGCCTTCCCAATTGTTACTTCACACAACTACTTGAATATTGCTTTATGAAAAAAAGTGAGTTCTTCACACTCTCACAGGGATTCCTTTCTGCATAGATTAATTAATGAGCATATAAATTGTTCCAAATCATTTTCATTGAAGTTACTAGATAATAGGTATATAAGTTAAGTTAAATAATTTTTCAATGGACGGAACAACATTAGTTAATACTCAGCAATAGCTAGAGCTTCAATGAATAACTGCAAAATAAATTTAATGATGTGGAGTGTTCAATCCAAACATTCTATCAGAAAAATCTTACTCTATTATTATGCTTGATGTACGTAGGTACTTAAAAAAATACATTAGTAATGTAAATATGGCCTCAGAGGCTGTCTTGTAGATTTATTACTCAACTTTGTTGACTAAAGGAACTAAAAAAAAAAAAAAAAAAAAAAAAAAAAAAAAAAAAAAAAAAATCAGATGCTACAAATTGTGTTCAGTATCAAAATATGTCTGTTGTATTGTGTTACATTAATAAAAATAATAACTTCATTCAGAAATCATGCCCATCACAAAATTATTTTTCATATTATCTCTATTTACACGAGTCAGTCCCTAATATATTTTGATAGTAATTGCACATGTGGGAGAGAGTTTCTCCTCTAATTCTTTCTATGAAGAGTCTATTTATGTATTTATTTATTTATTTTATTTAACGTAAAAAAGTTAAAAACTGTATGTGGCATCTATGGGGAAGAAGGGCTATACCTGGGTTTTTATAACTTGGCACTTGACGTAAATCAACAGTAATGGTGTCATCCAGTCGAGAGCTAAAACGTCTTTACGTTTAAGCTCCCGATTGGACGAAACCGTCAACAGCTGATTTACGTCCAGTGCCAGGTTATAAAAACCCAAGTATAAGTGGGAATCTTCTCCGGTATTCTGTTCCCCTGACAGATGTAGTACCTGCATGTGGTACCAGCTCTCCATGTCTCTATCCTCAGCTGTTTTCTTTGGACCGGCTTAAGTGGCTAAAGGCATCAATTGAGGTTTCTGCAGAGCCTAGACCGGGAGGTCCTAGGTTTGGGCCCTCACGGTGAGAGGCTTTCCAACACTAGCTAGTCAGCTAGGCTGAATTCGGTCGCTGTCTGGAGGAGAATTCTAGGGGCCTGCTGCTCTGATCCGTATTTTCCGTGGTTTATCCGATCTACACCTGGCGAATGCCGGAGCAGCACCTTAGCAGACGGACCGCGCGCGAGATTTCCTTCCCCTTCCTTGACGTATCCGCTCCCCTTAGCTAAATCTTTTCTACTTTGTGTGCCCTACATTACCGCACGTGCCGGGAGAGTTAGTCAGAAGCTTGGAGCTTGACTTTGGGGCGGTGCCCCTCTGGGGAGATGCATGGAAGGGGACCAGTCGGGAGCTTGGAGCTTGACTTTGGGGCGGTGCCCCGCTGGGGAGATGCATGGAAGGGGACCAGTCGGGAGCTTGGAGCTTGACTTTGGGGCGGTGCCCCGCTGGGGAGATGCATGGAAGGGGACCAGTCGGGAGCTTGGAGCTTGACTCTGGGGCGGTGCCCCGCGGGGGAGATGCATGGAAGGGGACCAGTCGGGAGCTTGGAGCTTGACTTTGGGGCGGTGCCCCGCTGGGGAGATGCATGGAAGGGGACCAGTCGGGAGCTTGGAGCTTGACTTTTTTGGGGCGGTGCCCACGCTGGGAAGATGCGGCAGAGGGGACCAGTCGGGAACTTGGAGCTTGACTTTGAGGGCGGTGCCCCACTGGGAAGATACATGGAAGGGGACAGTCAGGAGCTTTGGAAGCTTGACTTTGGGGCGGTGCCCCGCTGGGGAGATGCATGGAAGGGGACCAGTCGGGAGCTTGGAGCTTGACTTTGGGGCGGTGCCCCGCTGGGGAGATGCATGGAAGGGGACCAGTCGGGAGCTTGGAGCTTGAGGCTGTGGCGGTGTCCCGCGCGGGGAAGTAACTGAACGGGAAAGCCCGCGCCGGATCTCGGAGGAACACTGCCACCTCCAAGAATAACACATTCACTACACTAACAGGACTAATGTCCAGAGTATTTGAGGCGCACGGAATCATGAGAAATGACGAGAGCGTAGGCTTCTGCGGTTGGAGTCAGTAGCTACATGGCTGTCCAAAAGATGCCGCGACCTATACTTGGGTTTTTGTAATCTGGCCGATGACAGCCGATCAGCTGTTACGGTTTCGTCCAATCGGGAGCCACATGCAGGTACTACATATGTCAGTGGAACAGAATACTGGAGAAGATTCCCACTTACATTTGGGTTTTTATAATCTGGCGCTTGACGTAAATCAGGTGTTGACGATTTCGTCCAATCGGGAGCTTAAACGTCAGTGACGTCACTGTGATGCCGTTTTAGCTCTCGACTGGATGACACCGTAACAGCCGATGAAGTGTCATCGGCCAGGGTAAAAAAAAAGTAGTGTAGGAACAGGCACCAACGTTTCGGCTGCCATTCTGCGACCTTCCTCATGAGAGTTGGGTTCCTCTCCACCCATCAGCCGGTTGGCCTGGTTAGCCAAGTAGCTAGTGCCGAATGGCGTGCCCGAATACACCGGTGGACCATTCCTCCACTATTAATAGTAGTACTAGCACATCAATCAATCGCTCTGTTAGCAATTCTTGTGTCACATCTTCAGTCCATTTAATTTTCTCAAATCTTCGCAATACCCAAATTTCAAAGGCAATAGTCTCTTCTCGTTTACTTTTTCTGAGTCCATGTTTCTGTTCTATACAGAGCATTTCTTAATGTCAGTGTTTTTTATATTTTTTATTATTATTTTTATTTTTAGGGAATGTTATAATCGATGCAGCTTTTTTGCTATGTTCAGGGTATCATAGCGCGCGCACCGCCAGATTGCCCACGCCTCGCCACGTAACCTAAAGCATCATTGAATCGAATTGAATCGCATTGTATTGCTTGGAATGTTGTTGTGCAGGGATGAAGGTGACGCCCAAGGCCGAGAGCGCGCGTGCCCACCGATTGCCCACGCATCGCCACGTAAACTAAAGCGTCATTCAATCGAATTGAATCGCATTGAATTGCTAGGAATGATCTGGGCTGTCCGGGTGACGCCGCGTCGAAGGCTGGGGTGCCGACGTTTCGACCGACATATCGCGGTCCTCTTCAGGGCTGTACTGCCTGAAGAGGACCGCGATATGGTCCGTCGAAACGTCGGCACCCCAGCCTTCGATGCGGCGTCACCCGGACAGTCCAGATCATGACTCTGGCCGCGGAAGCCTACGATATCAATTGCTAGGAATGTTGTTGTGCAGGGATGAAGGTGACGCCCGAGGGCGCACGCGCCGCCCGATTGCTCACGCCTCGCCATGTAAACTAAAGCATCATTGAATCGAATTGAATCGCATTGAATTGCTCGGAATGTTGTTGTGCAGGGATGAAGGTGACGCCCGAGGCCGAGAGCGCGCGCGCCCCCCGATTGCCCACGCCTCGCCACGTAACCTAAAGCATCATTGAATGGAATTGAATCGCATTGTATTGCTCGGAATGTTGTTGTGCAGGGATGAAGGTGACGCCCTAGGCCGAGGGCGCGCGCACCGCCCGATTGCCCACGCCGCGCCACGTAAACTAAAGCATCATTGAATGGAATTGAATCGCATTGAATTGCTCGGAATGTTGTTGTGCAGGGATGAAGGTGACGCCCGAGGCCGAAAGCGCGCGCGCCCCCCGATTGCCCACGCCTCGCCACGTAACCTAAAGCATCATTGAATCGAATTGAATCGCATTGAATTGCTCGGAATGTTGTTGTGCAGGGATGAAGGTGACGCCCGAGGCCGAGAGCGCGCGCGCCGCCCGATTGCCCACGCCTCACCACGTAACCTAAAGCATCATTGAATCGAACTGAATCGCATTGAATTGCTTTGAATGTTGTTGTGCAGGGATGAAGGTGACGCCCGAGGCCGAGGGCGCGCGCACCGCCCGATTGCCCACGCCTCGCCACGTAAACTAAAGCATCATTGAATCGAACTGAATCGCATTGAATTGCTCGGAATGTTGTGCAGGGATGAAGGTGACGCCCGAGGCCGAGAGCGCGCGCGCCCCCCGATTGCCCACGCCTCGCCACGTAAACTAAAGCATCATTGAATTTCATGGAATCGCATTGAATTGCTCGGAACGTTGTTGTGCAGGGATGAAGGTGACGCCCGAGGCCGAGGGCGCGCGCACCGCCCGATTGCCCACGCCTCGCCACGTAACCTAAAGCATCATTGAATCGAACTGAATCGCATTGAATTGCTCGGAATGTTGTTGTGCAGGGATGAAGGTGACGCCCGAGGCCGAGAGCGCGCGCGCCGCCCGCCTGGAGCAGCTGCTGCAGTGGATGGTGGCGCAGGGCGCTGACGTGGGCGGGGTGCGGCCGGCGCAGTTCGCGGGCTGCGGCTGGGGGCTGCAGGCGCAGCGCGACTTGGCTCCCGGGGAGCTGGTGGTCGCCGTGCCGCGCCGCCTCATGCTCACCTCCGAGCAGGTGCAGCACTCCGTGCTCGGTGAGTCTCTTCGGTCTTGCGGAAGATGCATAGAAATGTTTTAATGAATATGTTTGGTCTCTTGTTTATTTTATAGCCATGGTTTTTTTGATCTTAATAAAAAGGACTATTTTTAACGATTTATTTCTTTTTTGGCGTTCGACCCTATTTGAAATCTTTACCAAAAATCTGTTGTTGAAACCGGAATATGCCAGTTCTGTTTTCTTTGCTTCATCTCGAAACATAAATAAGACAATAAAAAATAATAAAACATCAATAAAATTGGTAAATCCTACTTTAATGAAAAATAACTTCGTCTGCGGTCACTCTCGTTCCTAAAAACCCCATTTATTACGAAAAAATAAAAAAAGTACCTCCCACATTTAGTCGTAAAGGCGAATTATACATTGAATCACGAACTTATACGCCTACCCTGCGCTCGCCGACCGCGAACCTCCGAGACGACGTCACGCGTAGAGAAGGCGGGGCAAGCGCCTGCGCACCGCTTCACCATTATACTTACGCCATGGTTGAAACCACATTATAAACAATCAGCATTTTGATAAAAAAAATCGTCAGTGGCAAAAAAACAAACAACTAAACAGTGGAATAAAAGAAACTGAGTGGCGGATTGTTTCGACCCCAGTACTAGCCTGGAAAGCTAGGAGCTCTGAGCTAGCAGGGCGGCCCCTACCCAGGCATTGTATGGGGAGGTTGCCGCGAGGGCAAACTGGGTTTCGGCTGCATCCGCACGTCAGCCCGTCGGTGTTCACGCGTCGGCGGTGGGTGCGGATAAAAACCTACAGAGGCATAGGTGCCCACCCCGAGGACTTGTCCCCGTGATGAAAAGAAGTGTAGAAAATGAGTTGTTGACCACATGGGGTTTCATACATACATACATACATACATACATACATACATACATACATACATACATACATACACACATACATACACACATACATACATGCATGCATACATACATACATGCATGCATACATACATGCATATGCATCATGCATGCATGCATGCGCGTGTTCTTTCCTTCCTCTTCCTTGTCCTACCTTGCCCCTTACTGACACACACACTTACATGCACTACAGTTCCCCATGTGCTGGGAGTCCGGTCGGGAACTTGGCTGGTGCGGTGCCCCGCTGGTGGAAGATACCTGGTTGGGGAAAACCCGCTAGCCGACGGTAAGTCGGCGCCGGATCTCTCCATCCAGAGGGGATGAAGATCACCACTATACCTCGAAGGGGAAAACATACGGAACCAACTACTTTAGCAGTTGACGTGTTCGTAATAAGTAATCAATCAATCAATCAATCAATTTACTTTATTGTGAGCTTTTAAATAAACTCACAAGAGACCCTGTTTTAATCTCAGAATTATTCATGCAAATGCTATGTTTTAAAACTTAAAAAAGTTGTAGGGTACTTCTTTGCTTTCCATGTACATAAATACATATCGTGCGAATATTTTCCATTCGGAATGACTAACATAATAGGAAGGTAAAGGGCTCAAGAAGAAGTTAGTAAAGTTTGTGTACACATTCATTTCTAAATGTACGCATTCATTTCTACGGAGACCACACTTCTCAATTTGGATTGGCATCAAAAGAATCACTTATGTGAAGGTGTCGATGATGCCCAATTTCTGCCAATGAACATGTGAGAAAGTTCATGTAACGAAGATACTGTGACATTTGCCCCTGATAGTTAGGCAACTGCTTATACATTGGTGTTTAACGAATACGCTTTGACTGTATGTCAGAAAATCAGGGGCAACCTGACGTCTGGGACAAACAGAAGAAAGAGAACATGAAGTCTAGGTCATTGTTCAAACAAAAGTTCCAGTAAATATTTTAAAACTATTTTAACACATATTTATAATCTACAAATTGTGCAGTGATTTTAATTTCAGTAATATTCTTATTAATGTGAGACCGTAATCACATTTTATAAAATAACTATTGAATGAAACAGGAACTATTCCAATATCTGAAGAAATGTTGTAAATGTCTTGTAGGAGCTCCAAGAACACGCATTACCGTTTAGCGTGTGGTGGGAAATCTATATATAATCTCATAACAAAGTTACTTACGACCCCATTTCGGCATCTAGCTCTTAATTGATAAGCAACTGATCCTGGGCTGGTGTTTGGTAGGTACACGAACCCCCGTGGGGATGACCTGATTACTGCCATTGACAGTATTGTTGTTTTTTTGTCTTTATTCAAGTTTGTTGAAGTTTGTATTAAGTACATTTTGTCAAAGCGGCGGTCGAAATGTGTGATTCATGTGTAAGAGCTGAGATTATGTTCTTACGCAGTGGAAGCTGAACACTTTCTGTTTGAGAGGAGTTTGAGCGAGCCATCACAAACTGACCATTCAACTGTTAAAAGCATGCCTTTTGCAGGACCTTTAAATGCTCCTGTCCACAGAGGAGTTGACCTCCGAGGACTTTCCACTCTGAGTGATAGCCTGTCAGCGAAGCTGAATTTTCCACGGCACACCAATAAAATAGTCGCACTGTATTAAAAATATACAATAATATAAAATTTTATTTAAAAAATATAGGGTGTCCAAGCTGGTGCATAGGGTGCTTGTGTAGTAATGCACCCTGCTTGTGATGCAGGCTCCTTGCTGGTGAAGGACGCCATGTTGCAACACATGCCCCATGTGGCTCTGGCGCTGCTGCTCCTGGTGGAGAAGTTCTCCCCAGAGTCCTTCTGGGAGCCCTACATCCGGGCGCTCCCCACCACGTACAGCACGGTGCTGTACTTCACCACACAGGAGCTGCAAGAGCTGAAGGGGTCTCCTTCCTTTGGTGAGTTTCGCTGTAAATGCAGGGGCCTCTGGGGCCCATAAATATAATAGTTATTAATAGAACCTGGAAGTTCAGGGATTCATTTTACCTAAAATAGGCAAGCAAAAAGGCATTTATTTGTACTAAAATAGGCGTGAAAAAAGGCATTTACTCTGCCCAAAGGGTAAAAAAGGCATATAAATAATAAAAAATCACATTTAAAAGAAATGATTGTAAAAAATTAAGAATTAAAATTATGCACATTTTTATTCTAACTATAAAATTAATGTGTAGGGAAATGAATTTTCTTTGTAGTCTTGATTTCACATACCATCTGGTATGATAATTAAGAATATATTTCACTTGCAACACTGTCTCTTCGTAATTATATTGTACACTCATATTTGAATCTTGAAATGACATCAGTAAAAATGGCATTAAATTTTTTGTTCTTCACACTTGTGTAATCTGAGAATATTGTAGAGAGAGCTGTCCTCAAAAGGGATTGGAGGCCACACTCGAAAATAGGATGGGATTCCCCATGGGCAAACTTAGCCTGTTGGTATCAAAGGAAAAGAAATATCTTGACCGTATCATTTTTCTTTTTATTTAGATTTTTAAAACAGGCTATGTTTCCACAGAAAGACAAAACACAACCATGCCTTTTTGTTGTCTAAGCTTGCAGGTATATATTCATCTTGATCGAGATTGCTGCCAGGAGAAAAAAAAAAAAGCAAAATAATGACATTAAAGGCAGAGAAGGCAAAAATAAGACAAAATGGCAAAAATAGGCATCAGAAGCTAAAATAGGCAAAATAAAAATCTACTAAAACAATTCCAAAATTGCAATTAAGTGATTCCTATGGTTAAAATTTGTAAAATAATTACAATAACAAAAACGCAATTTGTCAAACTTCTAGACTATTAATGATACGCATTGATACAATTATCGTAATGAAAGGAGTATCAGTTTTGCTGAATGAGGAGTCATGCGATGCTAAATTTTGTATTTAATTTCATGATACAAATTCAGTAGCAGATGGATAATCCATATCGATTAGCACCAGATCTCTTCTGGATTATGAAAATAAGCCAATAAAATGGCAGCTTCAATTTAAAAAGAAATAGATCACTTTGATATGACTTCAGAAGTGGAACACATAAATAATACCACTAGTGAAGTAAAAGTTTAAGTTTATAAATGTGTTTGGCTAGATTGATCAGGGAATTTCAATTTCAGAGAAAATCATCTGAATGATTTAGGTGCTAGCTTTGACCACAGGATAGACAGACATTTTGCCATAATCCAAATTTCAGTGTCAAGAACCCACAATACATGGATTCTGACTATACAATATGTTAAAGGAAGTATTTTACTTCATCTAGGAACAAAAATTATCCAGTTTTTCGGTATCAATGACCCTTTAAAATGAGTTTCTCTGTCGAAAATTTGCTGTCTTTTGCACAAAACTTTCTGTGTGTTGTGTAAGTAGTATGTGAGAAAATAAACATCAAACAATGAAACAAAATAAATCTCATCTCCTAGTTGCTCTTTAAAAACATCACAGAGATATGACAACCTAAAAGTTCATTACTTAAATTCCTCCCAAAAAGGGAGAAAGGAGTGTATTTGAGTTGTAATCTTAAATATTCTCCTTTCTCCCTTCACCTTCCATTTACATTTACAATTTGGATAATCATTGAAATTCGGATTTGTCAGCCAGAGTGACTGATTTCTGTTAATACAGGCAAAGTGTACAAAACGTAGGGAAGTCAAATGTGGGAAATAAACAGATAAGTACTGGTTTGTCCGATCAAAATACATAACTTTTGTGTTAGACTGTACTCAAACCACAAGGAAAGAAAAATGTTAAGTAATGACTTCAGAAACTTATCTTTATTGCGGGTGTTTAGCTAAGGGTTCCTCTTCACTGTTGTAGTATTAGAGTTATGGGAAAAATTATTATGGTGTGTAGTTTTATTTTAATTTAGAAACATGTTTTTATATTGATACAAGTAGTTAAGTGCTCTGTCTAAAATAAATTGGTGGAGAGCAAATTGGGTCAGGCTGAAAACATGGAAAACATATTCAGTTGGGTAGTAGGCACCCTGCAATGTAATATCTTGAAAGTATGTATTTATGTTTCAGAACCTGCTTTGAAACACTGCAGAAACATTGCTCGGCAGTATGCTTACTTCAGCAAACTCTTCCAGGTGAGTTAAATCAGAGGAGTCCAATGAGAAATAAACAAGATTATTGGTCAATAGTAAAACAAAAATCCCTAATATACTAATAGTATTGACTGTAAGTATGACTACAGCACTAAACTTTCTCTCTCAGCTATTCATGTTTTTCCTGCCAAAAAAAGTTTTTCAATATTTGCTTTTGCATGATACTTTACCATAAGAACGTTTTTTATTAATTATTAGCAAATTAGAGCTGTCTAGAAGCTTTGTGAGAAGTATTTGAACCAATGAGTTGAAATTAAAATGGTGTTGTTTCAAACTTGGTAGTGGGTTTCATGTAGTATGTTTCAGTGAAATTTTTTCATGTGCCTGAAATTGTAAATTCAGTTCTCAACAATTACCAAGTTCAGTATTTTAATCTCTTTTGCACAATTGCAGAACACCAGTGATCCAGCCAGTGAACTACTTAGAGATGTCTTCACTTATGACGAGTATCGGTGAGTGAATATCAATCCTCATATTATTTTTGTTTGAGTTTATAATTTTGATATTCTTATTGCGTTTTTTAAGTGAATGTGTGTTGTGAAAATTTCTCTCTAGAGCAAGTGAATATACTATTATTGAAACAATTCTAATTAATGAATTTGTAATCAACTTAAGTGAGTGTAGTAAATGAAAGAAGAACTAAAACAATTTTTTTACTTAACATTTTGTTTGATATTAGTATTATTGTTAATTTTTGCATGTTTGTAATTTATTTGTAATAGTTTGTGTAATAAATAATCGGATCGTTTCCTTCATTTGTTTACTGTCATCTCTTCTTTACATAAAGACACGAAAGTTGCCTGAAATCTCCTCGCATCATGTTTGATTCATCAAATCGAAATAAAATTTTAAATTGTGAAGAAACTTGTTTATATTTGTGTTATTAATCATTGATGGGTTAATTCAGGGATTCGTTTCAATAATAAGGGGAATAACATTAAGGGAATTACCCGAATATATTTGACTGACTATAAGTTGACTGAATACAAGATGACCTACTTTTGAAGAGATTTCCCTTTCTGTGTTTGGATATGTACTTCTATCATTGTGAATTTTTCTTTGCCATCTTTGCAAAACATAGTTTCACACCCGTTGGGCAAGTGTCCGTGCAGCCTTGTTGATCATCGCATGTGTAACTAAATCTTGGGAAGGATTATTATTCATTTTCACCATGTGTTTCACTTGCTGTGGTGTTTTTAGTTTGAATTCTCTCTTCCGTGGCCCATTCAAAAATATTGATCTGAGTCATCCACCAAATTTGTGGTGTATGCCGAGAGTATATCTATGAAAATAATTATTACCATGGATTCGACTTAATCAAGAAATTCACATTCAAGAAAGTTATCAATAAAATGTTTCTTGAGAAGATGTATGAGTGGGCAGAGCTTGAAAAAATGTCATTATTGTCATTACCAGAATTATCAGCAATATGGAAGTATTTGGCAATGAATAAAAATGTCCCTCCGCAAACATTCAGAGACTAATATATTCTTCATGTCTGGCTTCGTATCCTAGTAACTTTTTTTCTCTGACAAAACATTATAACCAGAAAGGATTTAACCGAGAAAAGCCTTTATCTCTACTGCCGTAACCATATTATTTTAATTTTTTGACGAAGCATATTTCTTGGACTCTGTGAGGAAAAGGGAAATCACCTTTTCATCTATAAAGATTTCAAAAATTTCAATGGGTGTCATATTTTTAAATTTGTGAGCATAGTCTTCTGGAAATATCCCATCTTTTTTTTATTGGATCAACTAGTTCTCCATCTATCCACTCACCTATTCCCTTTTTGTGAAATACCCCGAGACATCATATACTGGGTCTCAAATGCAAATTCCATTAGACAAAACTGCCTCGGTTTCTCTCACCAATTGATTGCCTCACAAATTGTCCAACAGACCTCCTTTGTCCTCAATCCCACCGTCTTCATCAGTTAGCTCATTCACAGGCAGTGGTGCAATGAAAATATCCTCTACTTCTATATCATCACCACCACTTCCATCACCAATGATACCTTGAATCTCTTCTTCATGACACTGAACTATCCTTATGACAGTCATTCCATCTCTAAAATAGTCGTTATTCCTGATAAATGAAAGAAAAAAAATTCCAATTTTTGATTGTGAAATTGAACAAAATTAAAAAAAAAATGAAAATTGTGGAGAGGCGTGAAAAGCTAAGGGGAAGGATGCGTGTGACGTATACGTCACACTGACCTTTACACGCTTCCACAGCTTCCCGTAATAATAATAAAATTAATGAAATAATTTTCATTTTTTAATACTATCTGTGATAAATACACCATTGAAATAAATTGACCTCATAACAATATAGTCTACGAGTTTAACTCGCCAACGATCTGGATCCATTGAAAAAATATCACAATGTTTGAACACTATCAAAAAATATTATAAGACCTTTCTCAGGCAAGATCACACAATAAACTGATGAACCAGACCCTTCTGCGACAATGCACGGGCAAGAACAAAAATATCAACTTACAGCAAAGTGAATTAAGATGTCACAACTTGTTTGCTGTGACATATATGTCACACTCATTCTTGAAGGGTTAAAGAATTGTGATGAGGTAGTTATGTGAAGAATCGCAAATAAATATGGGAAAACAGCACTCTTTATTCAATGCCCAAAAATTAACAATAAATTAACAATGTGAAGGAAGGGCCGTTTACATGAACTTACATGGATGCCCAACCTTTATCTTACAACTACGGAAGATTGTGGAATTAATGTTACTTTTTGCATTATGTACACAAGATGCTTTTCTTCAGCTGTTATTTTCATTGAGAATGAAAGTTAACATTTTTACTTGTATAAATAAATGTTTGCTTACTTTATAAATGTAGAAATTTAAAATGATATACATTTTATTTTATGGATGGAATGAATCCACCAATTGAATTGTGTAGGATCTGTAATTATTTATAATAAAATTTGTATATAATTTGGTGTGAAAATGACAATAAAAGTATATTGATGTTGTAGAAAAGTATTAAAACTTTCTTCTTCTAAAATTGTCTAAGTTTTGCTAAACTTTGCTTGCATTTTATTATTTATTATACAAGTTAAGGTTCATGGGTATATGGGAACTTGCATTTTTCAGTACACACAATATTTTAAGATTCAATTTCTTTCTTCTAACTTCTTGAGAATCTCTCTTCAGCTTTTTGTACAATTGGATTCATGTGTCTAATAAATTAAGTTGTGAATCAAATTGATAATTGTTGTTATGTGCCGATATTAACATAAAAGATTCTGACAAAAATTTCCAAATGCTGAGAAGCATCCTTTTCACTTTTTATCATAACTCTTACAGTTTCCAGATTATCTTCTAATTTGAAACTGTTGATGAGGGATGACCTTTCTAGGATGAATATTATAACTATTTAATAATTATTCTACTGAACTGAATCAATACTGGGAGTAAGCATGCCAGATTCACTTTATAATACAGGCATTAACAGAACTTGGTAGCCTCTTCATTGATATGTTGCTTAAAAATTGTCCCTTTTCATAGTAGGAGAAAGAAGTGTGTTAATTGTTTTTTTTTAGTGTAAATGTTATTTCCATCTAGTATTTGTGGTCCTGTGTTGTTTCTTCTGTTCACCTGATAACCAGAAGAATTTCTTATTCATAAGTTTGATTTGACATACGTTAAGTATTCACTGTAAATATTTACAAGTTTTTGAGTGTATTAACATTGGTGGTGTACTGTATATTCTGGTGAATAGAATGTTCGTAAATAA
The DNA here is from genome assembly GCA_011170035.1 of Teleogryllus occipitalis. Lineage (NCBI taxonomy): Eukaryota > Metazoa > Arthropoda > Insecta > Orthoptera > Gryllidae > Teleogryllus > Teleogryllus occipitalis. The sequence goes on along the minus strand of BLKR01004521.1, from coordinate 49,514 downwards.
AGCCGAAGCACTATTACTGTTCATGGTAGGTTGTTTGGGTCACATATTGGAGTAAAGGGATCCTAAAACTTTTTTGTAAAGATCTTGAGCACTAAACTTGGAAAAAATTCCTCAAAAATCCACATACACGAGCTGCATTAGATGTGGTGTGCAACAAATAAATCTTTAACCTTTATGGCAGTTTCTGAAGGAATAAAGTAGGTTTTAAAACCAGATTGAGTGCAAAACACAACTTTTGAATGTGTTGTAGCATAGAGGCAAAAACGTTTCTTTTTCGTGAGATGAGCAGTAGAATGTAGTCCATCAGTTGACAAATGTTGTACTTTTCAAACGTACGCGCGTTTGTTTTATCTCCTCCACTCGCTATCGTGGCGCTGCGGCACGGCGGCGACGCGAACCGTGTCGCCGCGGAGCGTGGTGCGGGGGCGGCAGCGGAGCGAACTACTTGTACCGGAGCGTTTTGCGGATGGTCCGCCAGAGGTAGTAGCGTCGCGGCTCGACGTAGTCGTCCGAGTCGGGTCCGAGGTCGCCGCCACCGCCGATAACTGCGCCCCCGCCGCCGCCGCTCAAGCTGCTGGCGCAGCCGTGGCACGCCGGCAGGCCGTCGACGAGCCCCGGGCTGAGCGCGCGCCGCGAGCTCTGGCGGCTGAGCGGCGCACCGCCGCCCAGGCCGAGGCCCAGGCTGCTGTTGCTGCCGCCGGCGCTGCACTGGCGGCTGCTGGCCGACAGCGACTCGGCGAGGATGGGACTGCGAGCTCGCGCTCCTTCCAGCACCGCGCCCACGTACCTGCTGGCAGCCGGGGCAGTCAGCGGCGCGCGAAGGGGGAGCGAATGGACAGAGGAGGATTCAAGGGTCCAGAGCACAAATGGTACACACACACACACACGCGCCCACACATACGCACGCGCACACGCAAGCACGCACGCTCGCTCGCATACACACATACGCACGCACACACACACGCCCACACACACACACGCACTCACGCACACGCACGCGCGCGCGCACACGCACACACACGCTCACACACGCATACACACACGCTCGCACACGCATACACACACGCTCACACGCGCATACACACGCGCACACACACTCACACACACACTCACACACACACTCACACACACACTCACACACACACACACTCACACACACTCACACACACACTCACACACACACTCACACACACACACTCACACACACACTCACACACACTCACACACACACACACACTCACACACACACTCACACACACACACTCACACACACACACACTCACACACACACTCACACACACACTCACACACACACTCACACAAACACACACACACAAACACACACACACTCACACAAACACACACACACACACTCACACACTCACACACACATACACACGCACGCGCGCGCGCGCGCGAAACGTATTGCGTTTCTGAGTATACGTTTATATTTTGAATTGCCAGATTACATGATCTGGGAAAATCCAGTAATGGTCCAACCAGAATCAAATCGCGCCTTCCGAAAGATCAATTCAGACCTCCGTAACCATCATAAAAACGTAATACTAAGCTCAGTCCCCCTCCCCCTTTCCCACTCCCTTTACACCACCACCCTGTGCATAAAATCCTTATAAATGAGGTTTCTAGAGGTTTCCCTCTTACAGATAAAATTGGGTTAAGTTAGTTTAATTTGCAAGTACCGCGGTGTTTTTCAGTTAATATTGTATTATTTGTTTAGTGTTTGTATCCAATTTCAGACCTGTAAAGTGGATTATGCACTGCTCGGGTGCAATCAATTAAAAAAGGAAAAGAAATGAATTGCGCGGGCACCATGACCGTGGCCCGGCGACTCGTTCGGAGCGAGTCAGTGGAGGCAGAGACAAACGTGGGAACGAGATCAGGCAGTTAGCTCGAGGGAGGGAACGGCGGTGGCAGTGAGAGACTGAAGTGAAAAAGAATCCAGCCGCGTCAATCTTTAAATCGGGACCAAAAAAAAAAAAAACAACTGTGAAAAGCAGTGCTAATTAATAAGTGTGATTGAGTGAAGTGAAAAACAATATTGATTGGACAAACAGTAGCTGTGTGGGTCGAAGAAAAGCGAGAACAGGTGGACACGTGTTCTTCATCGTATCCGCAAGTGAAAGAAACACTGCGATACATCATCGGGGCGACTGATAAACAAATTTGATGGTGTTGACAATGTGTAGAGGTGTTGAAACAGACAACAGCCTGCCTGTTCATTCAGACCCCCCTCCCCTCCCCGGCTTCGCTGGTTGGTGCGCAGTGCGAGTGAGAGCGATATTTTCAGGGGAAGTAGCGGTTGGTGGTGGGAGTCTCCCTTCTTCGCGCATGCGCATTCGAATGGCTATTACCAAATTGTTCTACTGTATTATGCAGCTTGTCGAAGATCCTGCTACCGTCGAGTCTCTTACTCTAGGACTTGCCGGCCAGTGTCACTGCAGTGACATCAGTTGATGCCCTGAGCCACCTTTGCCGGATAGGATTAGGAATAGGAGTGGGCCGGCGGGGCGCAAGCAGCACGTACCTCCTGCGCTGGCGCTTTTGCCGCATCTTGCACGCCAGGAAGATGGCGAGGAAGACGAGGATGGCCAGGCCGAAGATGGCGGAGGAGGCGATGATGGCGGACTTGGCGGCCGTGGGCATGGGCTCGCCCACGCGGCCCTCCCGCCCTCTCGCGCCCTCTTCCTCCTCCACCAAGTTGTTCTCTTCCTCTGCCTCGTCGTCCGACTACGGAAAGAAAATTGGCATGGAAACTCCTCCACCATATGATTATAACGTGCCATTCTTCTTTGGGTTTGTCAGTTGGATCTCGGCTAAGACAAGCGTTACCGCTCTTTATACTCGGGTTCCTGTAACCTGGCGGATGACAGTTCATCAGCTGTTACAGTTTCGTCCAATTGTCCAATCACCATAGTGACGTCACCACGACGTTTTAGCTCTCGATTAGATGTAGCAGCTGATGAACTGTCGTCGGCCAGGTTATAAAAACCCAAGTAATACTGTCCTTGGCGCAGGCTCTTGCACGAGCAATATCAAGCGATAACTAGAGTTCAGTCTTACACTTTTGATAGTTTTCAGCCCGATACCTTCACTATTTAGATATTCGGATTGATATGTTTTGATGGTGCGCGTTTTAATGAGAGAAGCATGAATACTGTAAGGAGGCTCAAGTTCAGTGGTGGGGGGACGTGTATCGGCAGCTAATCGGACTCGCTTAGCTTCTGTGACATCAAGCGGTCAATGGGAGAACTTTTCAAGGCGTTTTCGACCAATGGCCATCAAACTCGCGAGTCAAGACAAGACTATATACACTTACACATAGTTAAGTGTAGATGCCTTTGGTTAAGTACGTTTACGCGCGTTGGCCGAAAACGGCGAGAAAAGTTCATTTATTGTGTGATGTCGCTGAAACTGTGCCCGAGTAGCTGCCGACTCCTTTTTTTTACAGACCCCCATCATGCCTCCAACACCCTTGTTGAGTCTCCTTACAGACTTCAAGGACAGAAGCGTTCAGACCGTGAGACGCTATATCCCCTTCATTTATTCATTCAAGTTCGTGGCGACAAAGGAAATAAATTATAGATAGGCGTGCGTACCTGTTGGGCGCGTGGGCGGTGGCGCGCTGGCGGGTGGAGGTGCTGCCGCGCGCGGCCCCTGCGCGAACCGTCCGCCTCCGCCTCCCCCTGCTCTTCGTGTGCGTGGGGGTGGGGGTGGTTGGGGGGCGTTGGCTGCGCGGCGACGGCGGTGGCTGTGTAGGACGGCCCCAAGCGAACGGCGCCTCCTGCGACATCCTCCTCCGACGAAGACACCTGCCGAGAGCGGGAGAATGAAGGGCTTAGTGCCAGAAGGTGTTGACTCAGAAAAGGGCCAAAGGAGATATTTGAGATTTTGTAAACTTACGTGGGTTTTTTTATATTACTGGAAATTATTTCTTTTTTACATGACAAACGAATAAGAAACTCATCGAAAAGTCGTTTTGACGACAAAACTAAGTACAACAAAAAATCGAGTTAACTAAGTACTGACGAAAAATTGAGTGAACATCTTCATGCACTAAGCCCTTCCATTACACTCCGATGTTAACAGTGTGTCACTTAAAGGTCATGAGCTGGACGAAAAGGGGAGACACCGTCCTTCAATCGAGAGCTTTGTTGCAATTTAAATTTGTAGTGTTGGAACTCCCGATTGGATGACAGTTTCCCTTCTTCCAGCTCGTGATCTTGAAGGGCCACTTTGTTTAAATGGGAGTATATTGCTGGGAAGTTTATGCAAGCTTAGCGTGCGAAACAGCGCTCGCAAATGTGACCCATTGGTGAAGTGTGCGCAAAAAGTGTATAATATCCAGTATTTGATTGCAGAAACCTGTATTTTATGGCGATATTCAAATTGTTTTGCCACCTAGAGAAAGAGGGTGTGCGCATTAAAAATAGATCTGCTTTTAGACTATTATTGTTTTCTTTAAGAATAAAGAATATTAAAAAAGTTAATGATTTTTGGTTTTTAGGAAGCGCCTTCTATCAGAGTACCGTCTTGAATTTCGAAAAGGACCTTTTCACATCACGTGATGTGATGAGTAGTTATTTTGATATGTTAGGGCTAAATATAGTCTGAAATATTGGTACACAGGGAATGTATTTTTTCATTAGGAATCATTTTCGAATTGTACCATTTACCCTTTCTATTTTTACTCGATTCCTCAACAAATTGTACTTGGTATAAGGGTTTTGAAAACGCTTGCTTGGATCATCTGAAATCTTTGTACTGTTAGCATTAACTAATAACTTTTACATAAAAAGAAATGTATTCTCTTAGAATTGAAAATTATGGAAATTTTATATCATCAAATATTTTTAAGATACAAATCTCTAATATGTATTCGCGCAATATTTTGTATCTCAGATTCAGTATTTTATTTTTCCATTGAACAGTATAAGTTTCAACACGACCTCAGTCGTCTTCTCTCCGGCGTACGAATAACAAAAAAAGGACTGAAGAAAAAGAAGGGAAATAGAATCGAAGAAGTGAAGAAAAAAAGATAAAAAAGGACTGAAGAAAATGAAGGTTAGGAATCGAAGAATGTAAAGAGGTTAGGAATCGAAGAATGAATAGAGGTTAGGAAACGAGTGAAAGATTGAGGAGGGAGAAGTACAGAAAAAGGAGGTGAAGAATGAAGGCGGAGGAAGAAGATGCAAAGCGTGAAAGAAGCGTAAGAAGCGCTTCGGCTGACGGACCTCGTTGCTGCGCAGGTCGGAGGCGTGGTCGGTGGGTGCGGTGGGGGAGGGCGCGGGCGAGGCCGGCGGGGGCGGGGGCGGCCGGTGCCTGGGCGGCTGCTGCTGCTGGAAGTCCTCGTTGAAGAGCAGCGGGTTGACGATGGAGATGAGCGGCGGGGGCGTGGGCGCGGGCGGGGGCGCGGGCGAGGAGGGCGCGCCGCCCACCGCCTCCTCCAGGCCCCGCAGCACCTCGTCCACGGGCCGCAGCCCGGCGGCGCCGCCGCTCGGGGACGTCACCTGTGCCGGGTGGAAAGGCGGGTTACGACATCGCCAACAAAACGGCCAGGTTTCTAAGCGTCGATGTTCAAAATTAAAGCATCGTTGTTGATGAATCTTCGCCCCAAAACATCGATGTTTCTAACTCTCGATGACCAAAACGCATCAATGTCGATTAAACATCGCCCCCAAAACCATTGATGTTCAAAATTAAAGCATCGTTGTTGATGAATCTTTGCCTCCAAACCATCAGTTTCTAACCATCCATTACAAAAAAGCATCAATGTTGATAAAACATCGCCCCAAAACTATTGATGTTCAGAATTGAAGCATCGTTGTTTATGAATCTTCGCCCAAACCCATCGATGTTTCTAACCATCGATGATCAAAAGCATCAATGTTGATAAAACCTCGCCCCAAAACCATTGGTGTTCAATACTAAAGCATCGTTGTTGATGAATCTGCGCCCCCAGATCATGAATATTTCTAACAATCGATGATGATAAAGCATCGATGTTGATCAAACATCCCCCTAAAACCATTGATGTTCAAAATTGAAGCATCGATGTTGATGAAACATCCCCCTAAAACCATTGATGTTCAAAATTAAAGCATCGATGTTGATGAATGTTCGCTCCAAAACCATCAATGTTTCTAACCATAGATAAAAAAGCATCAATGTTGATATAACATCGCCCCAAAACTGTTGATCTTCAAAATTAAAACATCCATGTTGGTAAAACATCGCCCCAAAATCATCGATATTTCTGAACATTGATGTTTAAAATTAAATTATTGATTTTGATAAAATATCACCCCCAAGCCATCGGTGTTCAATATTGAAGTATCGATGTTGATAAATCATTTCCAAAAAGCATAGATGTTTCTAAGCATAGATGTTGATAAAATAGCGCCCCAAAACCATGGATGTTCGAAAGTAAATCGATGATATAAAATTACCACAAAACCACCGATCAAAAGTAAGGCGTCGATGTTCATAAAACGTCGCCCCTCGTCGATTTTTTTGTAAACGTTTCAAATTCGTTCGTTATTCAAAGTTAAAGCATCATCATAAGACAATTTTTACAATATCAGATTGGAGAATATAACAAGAGGACGTTAGGCCTTATTTGATAATCAATCGAGTATTGGATTAAGAAGTTACGATGCGAATACCGTACAAACGAGTCCCCACTAGTTCTTGCCCTCAACGTTAACCCCATTGTTATCTTTGAATATACAGTGAAACCTGACTGCCAAAAGCGATTACCAACGGTTCCGGCAAAATCTGACGGTTACTTATGGCTGCTTAATCAAGGTTATGATATGACAGGAAGCGTAAATCAAATCTGTGTAAATTGCTGTGGAAAGTAGTATGTTCTCTTTACCTTTATTAATTACCATAAATTAAAAAAAATATGAATTAAAGAAGGAATTTAGGATCATTTGCGTCCTCGCGGCTAATATCGAAACACGTCCTTGACTTCTCACTCGTTCTTTTTGTCTTTCTGTCATCGTCGAAGCAAATAAGCAAACTAGAAGGTGCGATTCGTATCCTAACAGCAGGGCCATAAACGAAGGAGTTGGCGAATTACCTTAAGATCAGGTTTACAAACACGGCGTGCCCCGCTAGTCCTTAACAGATTTCCACCGAAGGGAAGCACACCTTGGCAAACCATAGGAATGCTGTGAAGTGGGAGAACCTATCGCGTTATTTCGTTTATCAAAACCATCAGCTGTTACTTGAACTGAAATTATTTCCTCTGCGTGGTAGATGCTGAATGTCAAGGACTTATGATTCGAGGTAATCTGACAATGCGTCCTGTCGTACAAAGATATTAAATTAGCAGTAATCTCTACCGCTTTTCCACGTTCTAGTAATCAAAATCGCTTGAGGTGATTGCTTCATAAAAGTCAATCTATGAAACATGTCTGGGTGCTTAATCAGACGGCAGCTGAACAGGGGGAATATTTACACGTATCCTACGGAAAACTCAATCGGTTCCACTCATAAATGGCCGTTAAGTTGAGGTGACCGCTCTATCGAGGTGGCCTTTTGTACAGGTTTCACTGTATTAAAAGAAAACAACTTTTTTTCCCCCTTCAATTTGGCCGCGTGGTTGCGAACGCGGTCGCCGTCGTGGGTACCTCCGTGGACGTGGCCACCGTGGCCGGTGCGGCGTTATGGTGATGCTGGTGGTTGTGGTGCGGCCGCGGGTGGAAGATGGCGCCGGCGAGCCCGCGCTGGCCCTGCGCGCCGCGCTGCCGGTGGCGCACCAGCTGCTCCAGCGTCATGTTGCGCGCGGCCAGCAGGCGGCGCAGGCGCTCCGACGACTCGGCCGCCGCCAGCAGCTGCAGCACGTCCTCGCCCGCCGCCGTCGACGACGACGCCGGACCCTGCGGCACGCCACGCCCACGCGTCACTCGACCACGCGCCAAGCGAACGGAGGGGCAACGAAGGAAGGGAGATGGAGGAAGAGGGAAAGCAAATGAAAAGTGGACTGAAAGGAAAGGAGAGGCAGGAAGAGGAGAAAGAGAGGAAAAGAGGATGAGAAACGGGATAAGGGAGAAAGAAAACTATGGGAAGGTAGGAACGAACGAAGGAAAACTATGGGAAGGAAGGAACAAAGGTAAATATGGTGAGGAAGGAACGAAGGAAAATGAGATGAAATAAGTGGAAAGAAAGAGGTAGGAAGAGCTAGAGGACAGAAATGAAGAAAACGAAAAGGAAATAAAGATAGGAAAGGAAATGGAATATGTAAGAAAATGGTAAAATTTGGGATACAGGACAGGGTAAGATGCAGCAAGGAAGACAAAGGGGAGAGTGCGAAGAAGAGCAACAGGGGAAGGGAGAGTGATAGATGTATTGAGAGAGAAAGAATGGTGGAAGGTGGGAGAGAAAGAATGGCGGAAGGTGGGAGAGAGAAAGAATGGCGGAAGGTGGGAGAGAGAGAGAAAGAATGACGGAAGATGGGAGAGAGAGAAAGAATGGCGGAAGGTGGGAGAGAGAGAGAAAGAATGGCGGAAGGTGGGAGAGAGAGAGAAAGAATGGCGGAAGGTGGGAGAGAGAAAGAATGGCGGAATGGCGGTGAGAGAAAGAAGAGAGAGAAAGAATGGCGGAAGGTGGGAGAGAGGGATAAAGAATGGCGGAAGGTAAAGAATGACGGAAGGTGGGAGAGAGAGAAAGAATGGCGGAAGGTGGTGGGAGAGAGAGAAAGAATGGCGGAAGGTGGGAGTGAGAGAGAGAAAGAGGGAAGAGCTGGAGGGCTTACCTGCGCCGTGGGCGCCGGGGCGGTGGGCGTCACCCTGAGCAGCTCCCTCGTGGAGGACAGCATCTCCTCCCGCTCCTCCTCCTCCGAAGACGTGGGCAACGACGACGAAGGCGGCGTCTGAAGCGAAAGCACGCACTTAGCTTTCTATTTTGCACATCCTGCGCACCCTCCAACGTACGGGGAGCCGGAATGGCCTATCTCGCCAATGTTAAGCAAAGGAACATTTTCTCAGAAACTATTTAATTTACACACTTGCAATTTTATGTGTTTGTAGATTCATTATTTATAAGTTTTTCAACGAATCCATTTTTTAAAATAGTTTTTTTAAATATAAATTTTTGTCAATTGTAATCGGTTTTGTTTTTTAAATTACTAACATTCATAAGAATATTCTCTGAAGTATTTAATGTTTTATAAATCCGTCCCGTTAAAGTATATTACCTGGTGTGCTACATGCTCTGTTAAAATTTGAGCATCCTCCTATTGGTAGTTTTTGAGAAAATGTTCCCTAAAGATGAAAATGTTTCACTTATGGGAAATTACTCCTAACGATCAGTGCATTCCTGATCCATATGCTGGTCAATCACAAACGCCGACATTCAACCCTCATTTGTTACCGAAAACAGTGTGTCAAAAGCTGGAAAGCAAACGATTAACTTTGTCTCACAACGAAAGCAGAAAAACACTCACGATGTTCAAACAAATCCCACGATGTGTCGAAACAGCCACGCCCACTTCAACGCTACATAAATTTAAAAAAAAAAAAAAAAAAAAAAAAAAGCTTAAAGAAGACGTATTAAGATAAACGTGGCTTAATTAACACAGAAAGCTATAGAGTAATTAATGATGCAAAGAAGTAAAAAGTTCTTTCATCATTTTTGCCTATTCTTTAAAGTCTATTCTATTAAATGTGTGTCGATATCTTTTGCTTGATACAACATAAAACGTGTGTTATTTTTGTACAACTTGTTTTACAAACAAAAGCAGGTCCAAAGATGTATTTTTCCTGTATATTTTAAATGGTCTAGGACTTAGATAAAAAATAATCAAAAATACTAGTTCTTTAATGATTCGACTAATCGAATGAATACAAAAAAAAATGTTTTAGCGATGTAAACCGAAAACAAAAAAAAGTACTCATGAGTTTCACTTGTATATCGAATACGTCCATGGAGGAAATTTTGAAATTGAACCTAAAAAGTTCGGCGACTTAATGAATAACTGAAGGGCGCAGGTTTTTTCCAATGAGAACGCGCTTTTGAACGCCTATTGAATGTGTGAAAAAATGCCAAATTGGACTCCTTATCTTCACGCACTGCTCCACTGCGTGATTTGCGTCCGCGTTCATTTCAATGGATCGTGGTTTATAACCCGTGGTGTCTTGGTCAGACCCAAGTCTAATTCTTTATTATAATACCAATGCCTTACTTTATTGACATACCTGGTGGAAGAATGATTGTGTGTGGGAGATACTGAAGGTTTGTGAAATACGAATGGTGGAATGAAAGGCTGGGGAGACGATAAAACCTACCGCGATCCCGCTTTGTCCATCAACGTAGTGCACGTGGTTCGAGCGGGAACTGAATCCTGGTATACAAAGTTGGAACGTGAGCGATCTGACAACTACATCTCGGGTCGCCCCAGTTCGATGTCTACCCTTTATTGTGATACCACGGCCTTTATGGCCGAACATGGAAATGAGTGAATGTTTTATAAGCATGGCTGATAAGATAATTTGAATGAACTTCGATTCCACTTACATAATGTCTCAAAATAATTGTTACAAACGTCTAGGGTGAGGAGAGAGGCTCCCAAGATTCTCACTGTTTGCATTCTGAGCAGCTATCTCGATGAGCTTTGGCAAAAAGGTATCTTCGCCCCCTCCCCCTTCACATGCCTTAGAATATGGATCGCGAATTATGAAGCTTCTGAGCAAATTAACTGTTTAAACTGTCAGCTACCAAAAGAAACCAAAACGGAAATAACATTAATCAAACTATCAAAATTAGCAGGCACGCATAATATAACGGACATAACCTCAAACTCAGTGAGGTAGCTCACCGCCGAAAAAATAAAGTTTTGAAATTTTTAAAAAATCGGGTATTTCAACGAAAATGTGACCAGCGCTATTCTTTCAAGCATTTTCTTCTCTATCCAGGGACAACGTTTAATCTAAAACCTTTTAATCATGTTTGAGAAAATGTTGAAAATGTTCGGTCTTAATGTAAAGTTCCCCCAAAATCAAAATATCTGTTTCGAACTCGGAGAGCCTCGAGTTCCTTTAAATCAGTCGAGGAATATCAATTTGCAGGAAATCTGATGAGCTGTTTTGGCGCTAGCGTTGATCGTACCGTTTTGCTGTCAATCGATTTTCGGTATCATGGACCCCCAAAGCAATGATTCTGACTGAACAACGTGGTAGCGGAAGCAATTTACTACCAGCAGGAACAGATTTAACCACTTTTCCGTTACCACAGATCGGCAGTATGTGTTTTTTCGTCGAAAACTCACCGTTTCCGGCGCAGGATTACAACACTTTATATTCTTAGGAAGTAAGACAAGAAAGTAAAATGAACGTAATATTTATTCTCAGCCTCCATGTCCTGACCGAAGTCCTGATCCTTGAAAGCGAAGCCCGCTCCTGTAATCGTGTTCACACTGTACCGGAGTTCCCGTCCCGGTGCGAGCCTGTGAACTGCCCGGCTGGGGCGGTGCCCGCTGGTGGGAGATATCTGGCTAGGGAAAACCCCGCCAGCCGACGGTGGGTCAGCACCGGTTCTCGCCATCTATCGGGGGAAGCTCACTACCACCTCCCGAAGAAAAATCATGTACTGCACGTACGGGAATGACTTTAGCAGTTGACGCACCCGGAGTCACTAACAATCAATCACGTTCCGTTTACGTTTGCATTGTGAAAGAGGCAGTGTATAGAGCGATTTTCCTAAGGATAAGCCAAAGTGACAGCCAGTGCAGGCAACATTACTGAAGGTTCTGTGGTCGTTGTGCCCTTGAGCCCATTAGACTCTTCCCGCATTCGTTTGTTTGCAGTTGGCTAACTTGTAAATGGCTTCGACATTTCCTATTGTCGTGTCCCTTGTCCGACAAAAATATAGTGCACTGCGAGAAATAATTGATATTAGGAAGTGCAGTGTAACGTGCTCTTCTGTAAAAATTCTTTTTTTCTTTATATATTACATTGAATTTACTTTTTGTGTGATAAATATTATGTTTATTTTAAAACCGAGACGAATGCGAGATGCGTACCGGTGCACGTGTTTCCGGCTTAAAGTCATTTTTCTTTCTATTTACATTCGTGGCAGTTTTCTTTTACTGATTGTGAGAGCATGTTAAGAGATTTTCCACAAACGTAATTAAATTTAAATATTTCCCGGACTCGCGTACGTGCATATACCTCAGCGAAACTCTCAAGACTTCATAGGGATGTTTTCTCAGGAGCCATTGGCACTTTACGAAGGGGCGTGACTGAACAGCTGTCGCGGCGCAGGGATACTTCTCTGAAATACATGTGATGTTCACTTGTTTTCACGAACTGTCACTTCGGCTCATCCTTAGGAAAATCGCTCTATACTCTCGGCGCTGCCGTGCTCACCGGGGTGGTGGGCAGGTCGGTGGTATGCGCCTCGTCCTCTCCTTCTGGCGGTGCAGGTGTGCTTCCGTTGGTCTCCTCCTCCTCCTTTTCCTCTTGCTCCGGCTGCTGCTGCTGCGGTGGCGGTGGAGGGTCCGGCCGCGTGCGCGTGCGCGAGCGCGTGTGCGCCGGCGGCGAGGGCGGCGGCGGCAGCACCTCCGTCACGGGCGGCACGCGCACGCCGCTCGACTGCAGGAACTCCTGCGAATGGGCGCGTGAGTTTAGGGCGACGGTCGTGGTGCGGCCGAGATGAGTTTGAGCACCAGGCGTGAGATGACGTCCGTAAACTTTAATGATCACGGGACTAACGTCTCACGAAGGAATAAGGTTTAGCAATTCCCACATTGCGTTATGCATTATAACGGAATTCCTCAACTAGGTGTTGGATTGAGTTCTAACATCCTGAGCTTCTAGCTTTTGGGTACAGTTCCAACAGCCTGAGCTTCTAGCTGTTGGGTGCAGTTCCAACAGCCTGAGATTCTAGCTTTTGGGTACAGTTCCAACAGCCTGAGCTTGTAGCTTTTGGGTAGAGTTTCAACAGCCTGAACTTGTAGCTTTTGGGTACAGTTCCAACAGCCTGAGCTTGTAGCTGTTGGGTACAGTTCCAACAGCATGAGCTTGTAGCTTTTGGGTACAGTTCCAACAACCTGAGCTTGTAGCTTTTGGGTACAGTTCCAACAACCTGAGCTTGTAGCTTTTGGGTACAGTTCCAACAGCCTGAGCTTGTAGCTTTGGGGTACAGTTCCAACAGCCTGAACTTGTAGCTTTTGGGTACAGTTTCAAGAGCCTGAGCTTGTAGCTTTTGGGTACGGTTCCAACAGCCTGAGCTACAGGATGTTGGAAAGAGTTCCAACAGCCTGAACTACTAGATGTTGGAAAGAGTTGCAACAGCCTGAACTACTAGATGTTGGAAAGAGTTGCAACAGCCTGAACTACTAGATGTTGGAAAGAGTTGCAACAGCCTGAACTACTAGATGTTGGAAAGAGTTGCAACAGCCTGAACTACTAGATGTGGGAAAGAGTTGCAACAGCCTGAACTACTAGATGTTGGAAAGAGTTGCAACAGCCTGAACTACTAGATGTTGGAAAGAGTTGCAACAGCCTGAACTACTAGATGTGGGAAAGAGTTGCAACAGCCTGAACTACTAGATGTTGGAAAGAGTTGCAACAGCCTGAACTACTAGATGTGGGAAAGAGTTGCAACAGCCTGAGCTACTAGATGTTGGAAAGAGTTGCAACAGCCTGAGCTACTAGATGTTGGAAAGAGTTGCAACAGCCTGAACTACTAGATGTGGGAAAGAGTTGCAACAGCCTGAACTACTAGATGCTGGAAAGAGTTGCAACAGCCTGAGCTACTAGATGTTGGAAAGAGTTGCAACAGCCTGAGCTACTAGATGTTGGAAAGAGTTGCAACAGCCTGAGCTACTAGATGTTTGAAAGAGTTGCAACAGCCTGAGCTACTAGATGTTGGAAAGAGTTGCAACAGCCTGAGCTACTAGATGTTGGAAAGAGTTGCAACAGCCTGAGCTACTAGATGTTGGAAAGAGTTGCAACAGTCTGAGCTACTAGATGTTGGAAAGAGTTGCAACAGCCTGAACTACTAGATGTGGGAAAGAGTTGCAACAGCCTGAGCTACTAGATGTTGGAAAGAGTTGCAACAGCCTGAGCTACTAGATGTTGGAAAGAGTTGCAACAGCCTGAGCTACTAGATGTTGGAAAGAGTTGCAACAGCCTGAGCTACTAGATGTTGGAAAGAGTTGCAACAGCCTGAGCTACTAGATGTTGGAAAGAGTTCCAACAAGCTGAGCTACTATGTATTGGGAACAGTTCGAAAGCCTGAGCTTCTAGGTGTTGGGGACAGTTTCAGCAACCTGAACTAAGTGTTGGAATCAGAGGAGTACAAAGGTAGATAGTGGTACGGAGACGGAGGTGGATCCCTATAGATGGAGATTCGTTCAGAGAGGAGAAAGCTTCAGAACCCATCCAGAGTGTGCTAGCAGCAGCAGCAGCAGCAGCAGCGGGGGAAGCGGGTGGGCAAGCAAGGCTACCTGCACGCGGCCGGCGTCCGTGGCCTCCTCGATGCGCGTCTTGAGCAGCTGCCGGCGCACGGGGTCGAGCTCGGGGGCCTCCTGCAGGGTGAGCGGCGGGCGCGGCGAGCCGGGCGGTGAGGGCGGCGGCGGTGGCGGCGGCGGCGGTGGCGCCGTCTGCCGGGCGGGCGGCGGGGAGGCCGGCGAGGGCGGCGGGTGCCGCTGCTGCTGATGGGACGGCGCCGCCCCGGCCACTTCGGAGTCCTCCGGCGAGGGCGGGAGCGAGGGCGGGGTCTTCTTGCGCGGCACCTGTGGCGAACGACGCAAGGATTGATGCAGACAAGTCTGTATCCCGGAAGAAAAGCGCTCTATGTCGCAAAAAGCAAATTATACAGGAGGTCCTAAAGAATGTTACGGTTACGATCTTTTCTCTCTTTTTTGTTTTTCACGTGACTGTTTTCTTCACTTCTTTGCATTAATTTTTATATTACTCTCACTGACGAATCTTATTTATTTAATTTTATCTCTCGATTTTCTGGGGATTCTGGTGCAGTGTCTGAGGGATTTCCGGTCCCGTTTTCTTCTATGTTATGATGGAATATATTGCTTTGCAAAAAACGTGCAAAGCGGTTATTATTTAACCTAGGATATAGTGTTTCATTCCGCTAGAAAGAGCGGAAAGTGCTATGTAAGATGGCGCCAAAACCTGAATTTCGAAAAATTTGGACATCGTGCGCTTTTCTTCCGGAATACAGAAATGGAAAACGAAATACCAACACCGTCACCGGTACCATTGAAATAAATATCGTAGAATTTCACTTGAAACGAACATGCTCCAAACGCTGGGAAGCGTTTCGCACATCCAAAATAAATATCTTAGAAATTAACAATAAAATACAAATATCCGTTTATTTGCAAAAACAAATTAATTCGTAAAAAAAAGTTACAAGAAACAAATTGCGTATTTAAAAAATTTATTCAATATCTTCAAAAATGTTTATTATTTTTACTTTCAGATGAAAATGTGTCTAATATTTTATGTATTCACCTGATGATGCGTGTAACCAACGAGCGAAACTTCGTGATTGTAAGGACCAAACTTTTTTATGACGAAATATCTTATTGATTGTCAAAAGTAGAAGGATATTTGTGTTTTATTGTTGATTGCATTTGATAATCATTTTAAGATTTTTCTGTGTTTAAATATGTTCGAATTTTACCGAAAACAAAACTTATTGACCATCATGGGGCATTATGATCCGTCTCTCCAGGAACATCGTTAGGGACTACACTGGCTCAGACGTTCACTGAAACTGAAATTTCCCAATAGAGCTGATTGGTATCGTGACTCTTTGAATTTAAAACTGATATTTTGATTTTACGAGAACTTTTTATAAAGTTTTTTTTTTCAAACTTTTACCGAAAATGGTTCCAATTTTTTTTAAATTTTTCTCCTCAGAGAGTGCAAAGCACGTTTACACTATCGATTTTTTGTGAAATTCTCTAGTTTTCGAAAATTACAAAAGTTAAATTTTTTTCGGTCTTCCAACGTCTACAATATGAAGGAATTTTTCTTAATAAAACCCGTTCTTGAAAATTTGACCTTTAAATGAGGTCATGTCAGTTTTTATGAAAATGAGTTTTCGCGCCACTGTGCGTGAAATGAAGGCAATTTAACATTCTGTATTGTGTCAAAAACTGCTTTATTTGTTTCTTCAAATATTTTCCACGGATGGAGCAAAGGACATTTAAAAAAGGGCCGAGGTCCGATTTGCGTTTAACTCAGAATTTTCGAAAATTGCAAAAACTACAAATATTGCGAGAAATCATGTGCTGTTATACCACCACCGATAATTTTTTGGAGGGGATAGCAGTCAGACTTGTCCGTTCTAGCACGTGAGAGTATTGTGAGGGGGCCATGCGACCAGCGGCCGCAGAGCACGGCTTTCACGCGAAGCGTGAGGAATGGGGGAGGAGGCCGTGGCGGGGAAAGTGTCGTAAACGGCCGCGAGCTGGGTGAGTGCGCCACCGTCGCCTGCGGCGAACACGCGCCGCTCGCAATAAAAGAAGAAAGAAGACGGACACGCGATGAGCGCGATCTCTCCTCCACGTGCCCCGTGCGATTTCTTACCGGCACGCTGGGCAAGTGGTCGCATATTTTTTGTAATAAGGCGTATGGTAGTACTCTCCAAGTACTCTCCAAGTGGTAATATGGTAGTACTCTCCAAGCAGAGACTGATAGGGAACGATTTTCGAGGGTAGAGCGAAGTTTTAGTTCGGATCCCCTCTCCTCATAAATATTTTTGAAATAGTGAATTAAACAAAATTGTTGCATGAAGTTTTTTGAAAAGTAAATTCGTAATGGGAATACTCCTTTGGAATGGTGCGGTCAATATGTGAGGGAGAATAGTTCAGAGAGAATATTTGTAAAGAACATGAATAGCCTTAAAAAAATTAACTGTTCAAATTTTTTGTTGGAGGGGAGCAAAATTGTGTAACAATTTTGGATAAATAGAGGGGGGAAAGCTATTGTTGGGGGGATTTTGGCCATGTTCAATTGTGTAAAACATGTTTTGGTTATGTGCAAAGTTACCAGTATCTTTCAATCATTGATAAAAATCGGTTAGAATATGTTAATTCGATTTTAACGAAAACCTCTCTAAATGAAGGTTCCATCTTGCAGATGTTGCAAGAAATCATCAGAGATACAGTTAGAGCAGTCTTCACCAGAACATTCCATTCCTTTCACATCTTAGAAAGAGAAATCCTCTAATTGGCAAGTGTGCTCTGCCTGTAGTAGTTCCTCGAACTGGAATCCTTTTTCAGGATCTCAAATAGCCGACACAAGTGGGGAAACTGTTCTTCTGTGGCATTGCTCTACAAGAACTACTCTATTACTTTGCTGTAAATTTAATCATGCTAACTTCGACGTAAGTAAATAACTTTGTATCAGAATTGGAGAACCTTATAACTTTCGTTGCCCTAGGGAAAGAAAAGCACTATTTTTCGGTAGAAACTTTTCATTTCATTGTTCAGTTTACAAAACTCGAAATACGTCAATTTGTTTTTTCCGGAATACAGACAACGATCTCGTTTTTATCCTCATAATAGATGAAATTCTGTTCGAAACTTCAGAACAGAACTTGGCTTTTTCGCCATATATGCCACCTATGTTGATGGTTTTCATTGACGAACATCAGAGTGGGAAATGCAACGTATTGGGTAGAGTCCGGTTTGGGGAGATGAATCTGAAGATGTTCGTACGCTGTCCGTCAGGCCCATGATTTAGAGAGCTGCTCGAGCATCCGCCTGAACTGTACCAGGGAAACCCAGGAAATCTCCGATCGGCACACGCGATTGTTGGAGTTTCCACAAACTCGCTAGTGATCACCACATTAAGGACATTTCTGGCGCCTGGCTGGGATTGATCGTGTGACCATCCAGTTCACGGAACGACTGGGTTTAAGCCGGAGCCAGCATTACGACCTACTGGCGGCTAGCGGGTTTCTCAAACCAGGTATCTCCCATCAGCGGGGCACAGACCCAGCCGGGACAAGCTCTAAACTCCCGATCGGTCTCTCAACATGTGTGGTAGTGTAGTGCATGTTAGTGTAAGTGTGTGTAAGGGGTGAGGTTAGGACAAGGAAGAGGTAGGAAAGATCGCGCGCGATCCGTAGCCCGTTTGTTAGGGTACTGGTCCGGCATTCGCCTGATGTTGACCGAAAAAATCACGGAAAAATACCGATAAGAGCAGCCGGCCGCCAGAATTCTTCTCCAGATAGCGACTGAATTCGACCTACCTATCCGGCTAGTGTCGATAATCCTGCCACCGTCGGGACTCGAATCCAGGACTTCCCGGTCAGAGGGACTGCAGTGACATAAGTTGATGCCCTGAGCCCTTTCTCCCGGTAGCTAGGTCGAATTCTACCGTTGCCTGTAGGAGAATTCTAGGGGCATGCTGCTTTGATTGGTAGCTTCCCATAGTTTCCCCGATCAATAAGTGGCGAATGCCGGTGCAGTTCCGTAATAAACAGGCAACGGGCCGCACGCGATCTTTCCTTCCTCTTCCTTATCCCCTCTTCTCTACTTGCATAGAGTTGCATGCACTACACTGCCACACGTGTCGGAAGCTTTCAGCTTGACCCGTCCGGGACGGTATTCCGCTTAGGGCAGGTGCCTCGATAGGGATATCCCATGCATGCCGCGGTCGAGTGAGGCAGGGACACCGCCACCTCGCGGGTTAAAACATTCACTGATGGGACGAATAATCATAACAGTTTTTCATCACAACATTTCGTTTGCGCATTTCGTACCCGGAAACATCAATCAATCCAATTGTCAGGAGATCGGCGATAAACCGGGAGAGGTGGCTCAGGGCATCAACTGCAGTCTCTCTGACCGGGAGGTCCTAGGTTCGAGTCCCGACGGTGGCAGGATCTCCCCGCGCGGAGCCTCTAACCAAAGGAATAATAGACAATCACTACGACAGACGATGACTGGCTTGGTTAAAAGAGGGTTTATCCATTGCACGTTCGACGCCAGTTCGTGGTTATGTAGAACGTTAACGAATTCGCATTTTATCCGTAACAGAAACATCCAACTGCGGTAACATCCGTGTCCGTAATTATCGCATTTTCGGCACGTCCGTTCCCCCCCCCTGACTTTCCATCTGATTTCCGTCGCCCTCGAAGCCCCTTCCGGGCACTTGTCGCCGAGCGCATTTCGGTCGCCGGGGGGGGGGGGAGACAATAAAAGTAGGAGAGTGCGCGGTGAGAGCGAACGCCCGGCGAGGGTGGGGGAAGAAGAGGCCGGCGTGCGCGGAGCTTTCTTCTTCTTCTGCCGATGCGCGGGCTTTCTCGGAACAGGTGGCTCTGCGCTGTAAAGCCTAGCCTGCTACATACAGTTTGGTCCAGAACGTGGCACTATTTCAGTTTGAATGAAATTGGCTCTACGCTATACTCGTAAAGCCCGTTTCTGAAGCGTACCATAGTCTGCTTAAAAAATCGTGCGAGAAAATGGCATATTTCAGTTTGAGTAGAGTTGGCTCTGTGGTATGAAGTTCATTCATGCAGCTTACTACAGTGTTGTCCGTAAAGGAAATTTTCCCTGCAAGTAAATTTGCTATTTCAGTTTGAATGAAATTGACTCTGCGCTATAAAGCCCATTCCTCAAGCGTACTACAGCCTGCTCCAAGAAAATAGCACCTGCAAATAAATTGGCGTACTATTTCAGTTTGAATGTAATTTGTAGTCAAACGTGACTGTATTTTTGTTCTAGGCATAGCTTAACGCTGAATTACTAGCTTATTGAATTGTATTGACTTGATAGATCGACATTTACGAACCTGAATATATCGACAAATATATATTAGTGACTTTTAGCACAGCTTAGCGTACAGTAATTTCTGGTTGGGGAAAACCTTGCTAGCCGACGGTAGACCGGCACCAGATCTCGCTATCCAGCGGGGGAAGATCACTGCCACCTCCCGAGGGGGGAAAACATACCCTACACTTACGGGAGTAATGACTTCGGTAGTTGACGCGCCCGGAATCACTAACAACCAACCAAACGACAGCAATTTCGACCTTTAGGCATGCGCAGTACTTCAGATATTGCTGTCGATTGCTGCATGCCGAGCCGTGACGGATGACATTAGGTCATTTTTACACCTCCCGCCGTATAAAATAAATATTTTTGATTAATTCACGAACGTCCATCTCAACGGGGCTCATGGCCTCAAACTTGTGCTTATCACTGTTAAAATAGTACATTATGAAACCATGATGTATTGATTGGTAGTAATACACGAGTGTGATATTACGATACGAGCGAGGTACATGCGAGTATCGTAAACTTTACACGAGTGTATTAATACCCATTACATCCAGTTTTATACGGTACTTCTTCTACGACTTTTATAAGTTGAACTTTTACATTGAATCGTTTCGTGGCAGTTGACTTGCCGGATTCAGCCAAAGCCAGGCTAGAGGACAGCAACCCTACCTGCCGCAGATGGCTTTGGTTTATCAGTCCGCCTGCGAGAGAATACAAAAGATGCGGCAATAATTCACCATTTTCACTTTTTATCCTATATCTGGAGGTGCCAACTCCTCCTCAAATTCACTAGACATTTCAAAGTAAAGAATTGGCCGGCTTTAAAGGACAAGCACACTGCAGCAACATACAATACAAATCTGATCTTAACGTCAATCAAATGTTCCCTCTACCACTACCACTGCGTTAGTCAAATAGGATCAAAATGAAATTACGATCCAATTTATTTTAAATAATATTCCTCATAAAAATTACTGATAAAAGAAAAATTGATAAACATAATATAACATTAAATGCCATTTTAATGTACACAATCAAAAGAAGCTTTTACTAGAACGGTTGCCAATGATTAATGAAGTGTCAATACTTGGTCTGTAAACTTCTCTGTGATTGGTCGAGAACCTGTATCGTATTGAGTATAATTATGCAACAGGTTGCAGCCATCAAATGACAGGGTTATACAATAGGAGTAGAAAAAGATTCATTTTATAAGGAAAAATGACCTAATGTCATCCTCCACGTATACTCCCCCCCCTGAAACAAGCGAAGCGCACGGTACCTGCGGTCGGCCCTCGGCGATGCTCTTGTGGCGCTGGGCGAAGAAGTCCTTGGCCGAGGGCAGGCGGCGGCGCGGGGGCGGGGCGGGCACGCCGGGCGCCCTGGCGGCCGAGGGCCCCTGCTGCTCGTCCTCCTCCTTGAGCACGTCGTCCAGCGTGATGTTCTTGAGGCGCAGCAGCTCGCCCAGGCTCACGGCCACCGGCCGGATGTCCAGCTGCAGCGGCCCGTCCGCCTCGTTGGCCGACGGCGACGGCGCCGGGGGGGATGGCGGCGGAGGTGGCGGGGTCGGGGGTTGCGTGGGCGGCGGGGCTGATGCCTCCTGCGGGAAATGGGGCAGAGATGTTCGTGGTCAGTACTGTTGTTGGTTATTACTGTTGTTGGTTATTACTGTTGTTGGTTATTACTGTTGTTGGTTATTACTGTTGTTGGTTATTACTGTTGTTGGTTTTTTACTGTTGTTGGTTTATTACTGTTGTTGGTTTTTTACTGTTGTTGGTTTATTACTGTTGTTGGTTTATTACTGTTGTTGGTTTTTTACTGTTGTTGGTTTTTTACTGTTGTTGGTTTTTTACTGTTGTTGGTTTTTTACTGTTGTTGGTTTTTTACTGTTGTTGGTTTATTACTGTTGTTGGTTTATTACTGTTGTTGGTTTATTACTGTTGTTGGTTTATTACTGTTGTTGGTTTATTACTGTTGTTGGTTTATTACTGTTGTTGGTTTATTACTGTTGTTATTCTCGTTCGTAGTGGAGGTGGTTGTTGTTTTGCGTATGTGCCATATGAGGGTAATGTATTTTGATGGTACTTATGGAAATATTCAGATTTTGTTTAGCGTTTACTGTCTCGCATATTACATACTGTACGTAGTACAGACTAAGTTGCGTAATACTACAATGAGGAAGGGTGATTTTTGACAGAAAAACTTGTTTTGTGGATCCCTGATACCGAAAAACTGGATAATTGTTGTTCTTTGGTGATGTAAATTGCCTCATGTAACACTTCGTGTAATAAGAATTAATGTCTTGAAGATTCTTAATAGACACTGAAAAATTAATTGAATATATTATTTTCTACAATAAAGAATAAATAAATAGCTGGTACTCTAAATACCATCAATAAATTCGTTTCAATGTTATTTTCTTTCATTTTTGAAAATGGCATCTCATTCAATATTTTCTTTTGCCCTGTGGTTTTTTTAGAGAGATGTATACAAGCAGGTTTCCTTATTCACCTTATCGGTTCGACATATTTCCAAATCGTTGCTTTGTTCTCAATGCCCCGAATGAGATTGGAATACAAATTTCAGTTTTAAATTTTGCCAAAAAATGTATCTCGAATCGAGTTGGAAAGAAAGGAATGTTGGTCTCCGGACTTACCTGTTCGGGCGTAGGCACAGCGGCTGGTTTAGGCGGCGGCGGCGGTGGTGGTGGTGGTGGGGGCGGGGGTAGTGTGGGCAGCAGGGCTGGCGGCCTGGCAGGTGGAGCCGTGGGCAACAGCACGTCCTGCGGGGGCGGGGTGGGGGGCGAGGGCGGTGGCGGTGGTGGCGGTG
The DNA here is from genome assembly GCA_011170035.1 of Teleogryllus occipitalis. Classification (NCBI taxonomy): domain Eukaryota; kingdom Metazoa; phylum Arthropoda; class Insecta; order Orthoptera; family Gryllidae; genus Teleogryllus; species Teleogryllus occipitalis. The sequence goes on along the minus strand of BLKR01004521.1, from coordinate 26,902 downwards.
GCGGCGTTGTCTGTGGACGTAGCATTCACAAAATTAGGAGAGCTGCATATAACGCGTGAAAGAGTGTTGAGAATGGAGCAATTTTACGTCATTGAAATATTAATTTAAGAAGATTGTTTCCGTCGATTCTTCTTGGGGAATGTTATCATTTGTTCTACAAAACACGTTCCTTCACGGAGAAAAATATTTGTTTCCAGCCAACAGTGAGAGACAAAGGAATTTAAAAGAAATATTTGAAAATGACTATCTCTTCTCAAAAAACGACTCGCATAAAAAAACAACCAAAAAAAATAAATATTCCTCAGGTGTTGAACTGGATTGTTAGAGACTGAGGTCCTTAAATCGTCATCCCCTGAAGCCTTATAAGTACAGTTCTGAATGTTTTGCAGAGTCTATTCATTGCTCTCACGTGGGATCGTAATCTCAACTTTCGTTATTAACTCCGTATTCCAACAAACTGAAAGAAGCTGCAGGAATTGTAATGCAAAAAAAGCAAATATTTGAATTGCGCGAGACTGGGAATTGCGGGAGTCTCGGGCATTGCGTGAAACTTCCTTTTTTGGCAAACATTCAAAATAGAAATTATGCTAAAATTCTAATGTCGTGGAAGTTGACCTATACTCAAGTTCAAATTCCCATTACCCGGCCCAGCGCCGGCGTATGTAAATTGGGTACCAAAAGGGGAGAAAAGAGTTTATCCCATATGTAAATTGGGGTCCGACCCAGAGAAGAGCATCGGTAAATTGGGGACCAACTAATACCCCAGCCCGTTTCTGATAAAAGTGAAAGGTGACACTTCATTTTCGAAGAACATTTTCATAACCATTATTTTTAAACACAACTCCCCAAGTTTTCAGAGTTAGGACTGGCATATTCCTTTCGAAATATGGTTTGGTTAAAGTTGATTTTCATTCATTGGAATCATTCGTTGATTGAATGAATCTTGCTTATCTTGCCATTTTTATGTTCTTCCTTTTTCTCAGCTACGATTCTATAACGCTGGACATGCAATTTAGACACTCTTCTAGGGCATTTTTTACTTTTCATTTTGATGTAGGAGCGATTCTGGGAGAGTTTCAATAAGGCTGGACAGCAGCGTGGCGGCGGCGGCCCCCAATAATTCGCTTAGCTCCTCAATCAAACGTTTTCTTTACCTGGATTGGTTTGGTCTTCAATTTACATGTAGAAATAGAAAGGTAAGACACGAGAAAAGTTGAAGGGATTATTTGGTCCCCAATTTATGTTTAAAAATAGAAAGTAAGTTTCGCGAGAATAGATGAAGGGCTTATTTGGTCCCCAATTTACATTTAGAAATAGAAAGTAAGTTTCGCGAGAAACGCTGAAGGGTTTTTTGGTCCCCTATTTGCATTTGAAAGTAGAAAGATTCGCGAGAAAAGTTGAAGGACTTATTTGGACCCCAATTTACATTTAGAAATAGAAAGTAAGATTCGCGAGAAAAATTGAAGGGATTATTTGGTCTCCAATTTGTTTAAAAATAGAAAGTAAGTTTCGCGAGAAAAGATGAAGGGCTTATTTGGTCCCCAATTTACATTTAGAAATAGAAAGTAAGTTTCGCGAGAAACGCTGAAGGGTTTTTTGGTCCCCTATTTGCATTTGAAAGTAGAAAGATTCGCGAGAAAAGTTGAAGGACTTATTTGGACCCCAATTTACATTTAGAAATAGAAAGTAAGATTCGCGAGAAAAATTGAAGGGATTATTTGGTCTCCAATTTGTTTAAAAATAGAAAGTAAGTTTCGCGAGAAAAGATGAAGGGCTTATTTGGTCCCCAATTTACATACTGTCCCCATCGCAGCGGCACTCACCTGCTCGGGCGTCGGGGGCAGTGTGGCGGGCGGGTCGGTGGGCGGCGGCGGCGGCGCCAGCGTGGGGCGGCGCGGGGGCTTGGTGCGGAGGGGCGCGTAGCCTCCGGCAGGGGGCTCCTCGGGGCCCGCCGGGTACGGGAAGACCTCGTCGGCCGGCGGGAGCGGCGGGGGCTTGGGGCGGCGACGGCGTGGTGGGGGCGGCGGCGGCGGCAGGTGCTGCGGGTGGCGGTAGTCGCCCGAGTGCGAACCGTAGCTCTCGCCGCTCAGCGGTGGCAGCGGGTCGTCGTCGGGGTCCTATGAACACGCGCGTGGAGTTGCTGTTGAGGAGCTAAGGCCCATTCACAATGCAAACACAAACATAAGCGTAACACATAGATGTAAACATTAACATAAGTGACTGAAGCAATAAAACATGCACAGTACTTACGGAACTAATGATCTTAACAATTGACGCGCCCGGTAATACTAATCAATGAAATCCCGCGATAAAACATGCACAGTACTTACGGGAATCTTGACCTTAGCAATTAACGCAGTCGGAAACTAATCAATGAAATCCCGCGATAAAACATGCACAGTACTTACGGGACTCTTGATCTTAGCAATTAACGCAGTCGGAAACTCTAATCAAAGAAATCCCGCGATAAAACATGCACAGTACTTACGGGACTCTTGATCTTAGCAATTAACGCAGTCGGGAACTCTAATCAATGAAACCCCGCGATAAAACATGCACAGTACTTACAGGACTTTACCTTAGCAATTAACGCAGTCGGAAACTCTAATCAAAGAAATCCCGCGATAAAACATGCACAGTACTTACGGGACTCTTGGCCTTAGCAATTAACACAGTCGGAAACGCTAATCAATGAAATCCCGCGATAAAAACATGCACAATTCTTACGGGTACAATAACCTTAGCAATTGCCGCAGTCAGAAATATCAGTGAATGAATCAATCGATATATTTCCGTGCCGAGGCGGCGCGCAGAGATGACCCACTCACCTGGTACCTGGGCGGCTTGCGGCGTCGCCCGCCGCTGCCTCCGCCTCCGGGGCGGCGCGGCCTGGGCGGCAGGGGCGGCAGGGGCGGACCGTCCACGTCCGCGTCCAGGGGCTCCCCGCCGCCGCCCGGCCCCGTCCGCGGCTCGTCCAGCTCGAAGGGGCGCGGGCGCGGACGGCGCGCGCGGGGCCTGTGCGGAGAGAGGGGGCGGCATTACGACGCGCCTCGTGATGGTGTAGAGAATTGAAAAGTGAATGGTGGAAACGGTCATGATGTGGATGATAGTGTTGGTTATTGTAATGCAGATGGTAATAATCACTTTAGAGCAGGGCTTTACACACACACACACACACACACACTCACTCACACTCACACCCATTTGTTGCGTCAGTTCACGATGCAACGCGTTTCCTAATCCCCTGTTGGGTGTTGAGCGGTTTTACTACGCTCTGTTAGTTTATTTTCAACATTTGGAGTAATCCTCGATTACTGTACTTTTATGTCCGTCACGTCTCGTTGCAGTCAGTTGTCAAAGAGGACCGCCAATAGCCTCTCCGCGTACGCGCCTCCTGCTACGCGCTCCTGCGTCACTACCCAGCGACCAGAGTTGGGAAGGAGTTAGTATAGGGGTAGGGTTTAAGACACTTCACAGGGGTTGGACTAGCCCTTCTGAAGCAGCCCAACTCGTTTAGTTGAAAAAAAATTCACATGAGATTCGACGGGAATCGAACCTGGACCTCCTTCGTGAAAGGCGAGCGACTACGCTCTTGAGCCAGCGGCCCGCCGGATCTTTTTGTGCGGCCCGCGACTACTTTGAAAAAATGTTATTTTACCTACCAAATACGTTTTTTTAAGTTTTAGTCTATTATGTATTTCTGTAATTACATAACTGTAATTATAAATGCGAAATAACCCCCAAACATTGTCTATTGAAGGTCTTATATTGTAGAGATCGTTGATCTACATTTAGTCACTTAGTGAGACAACAGACCTGAAATTGGTCATAAATTTGTTGGTGAATGAAGCCGAACGCCCTCAGTCTTTTCACTGAACAATTGCACAATTCATCTTAATTTTGTTTAATGATATTACTTTTCTTGTTGTATGTACATTAATCATTAAGTATGTTGAATCAATTCGTATCTAGTATACATTTGTTTCAGTATAATATCAGTAGTTAGGGTAAAAACCATCTTAAATTACAGTGCGGTCCGCGGCTTAACTAGAATTTCATATGTGGCCCATAAGCTCTTCTAAGTTGGACAGCTTTGCCTTAGTGTATACCACTTTTGAGCCTTTACGCATGCTCAGAGTCTCTAAAAATTGGGGTCGAATTCAGTCGCTGTCTGGAGGAGAAGTCTAGCTGCCGGCTGCTCTGATCGGTAGTTTTCCGTGGTTTCTCCGATCAACACCAGGCGAATGCCGGAGCAGTACCCTATGAAACGGGCCACGGACCGCGCGCGATCTATCATTCCCATTCCTTGTCCTATCCTCTCCCTTTACACACACACTTACACTAACATGCACTACACTACCACATATTCCGGGAGACCCGTCGGGAGCTTAGAGCTTGTCCCGGCTGGGGAGGTGCCCCGCTGGTGGGAGAGTCCTGGTTAGGGGGAAACCTCACTAGCCGACGGTAGGTCGGCGCCGGATCTCGCCATCCAGCGGGGGAAGATCACCGCCATCTCCCGAAAAAATATGCACTACACTAACGGGACTAATGACCACAGTAGTTGACGCGCCCGGAAACACGAAAAAATCAATCAATCTAAAAATTGGGACATTTTGCATGTCGTACTGCAATCGACTGGAATGTGCCAGTGTAACCACTTTTGAGTACCTGCGCATGCACAGCTCGAACGGAGCATGAGCATGGACTCGAACATGCTCTGAGTTCCTCCGGCGCACCAATTTTTGCTCGTGCTGCGCAACACTAGTTTGCATCACCAACCACGTGACCAGAGCACTGGCATTTCGTTTAAAAAGCCAGACCAAACGCTGGCCGCCATGTGTCATGGAGAGCGAGAAGTGTTGGAAACATTTTGAAAGTGGTACACAATGACACTTTTGAATGGTAACCAACCAAAAATAACACTATCAAGGTGTACAAGATGCAATTTTTAAAAGAAATGCTTCATAAATCTGTTTTAATATCTTTGTAATGAGGTGATATTTTGGTTATCTGGCTGCATTTAAAATTCCGCTAATATTGTGACGCAGACGGGTGTCTGAAGGTCATTGGCTGAAGTCGGATACGATGCGCAAGAGCCCCCCCTCCCCGCAGGCTCGAGATGGCTGTCAATTGATTTAGGTCGATTGCTGCATAAAGTCCCTAAAAGGGACTTGAAATACAGCGCTGTGTACTGTAATCGGCAGGTAATATCGAATGAGCTGTGTATGCGCAGTTCGAGTTGCGCATTACTTTTGAGCATTTGCGCATGGCCAGAAAGGCCAGATTTGTGCACGTACGCGTACATCTGCATGTTTTATTGTTGTTCAGAAAACATCGGGTAGCCCAATGCAAACTAGAGATTGTAAGCGATCCACAGTTTCTTTTGTTTTGCGCTAGTAATTTGTTTCGCAGGTTTTCTTGCGTGCTTTCTTAAACGAAATGTGAAAGCAATTTTTTTGTGCCGAGGCTCTCGGTCGAAAAGCTAGATAGTCAATGTTTTTGAGACGGCATTTAGTGTATACGTCTCCCTCTGCGTCGTCAGATGTGCGCAGATCCCTCTTGCGAAGTCTACAAACAAGTAATGAACTTGTGTATCGGGAGAGCAAAAATGCGGAGCCACGAACATATACGAAAACAACCGAGCGATCGGAGAACTTGTGGTCTCGAGATACACAAGCTGTATACTTCGGTGTGGGGTTTGAATTATAAGTTCCTTCCTTGATTCAGAAGTTTTTCCGCGGAAGTGTGACGCTTCGCTACGCGTGTCTTGGTTGACGATGAGGCTAGGACCTTCCGCTCCCGCGTTGACATAAAACGACCTGTCCAACGTATAATTACCAACGCATTTTATGCGAATATTCATCTTAAAATCATTTGGCGTGTGTCAATCAGTGTAAAAATCATTTGTCCACCTCGTTCGGCTGTCTTCGTAACGGTCGTGGCTCCGCATTTTGCTCTCCCGAGACACAAGTCAAAATTACTTTATTAAAGGGATTCACTACCCGTGCAAGAACTTTCACATCTGAAACCCCACCCTAATTTTCCTAAGGGTATCGTGAAACTGAAACATAGGAACATGTGGTCCGTTTCGAGCGTAGTTCCCTCCACAATTAGATACACAACGCTTGTAGACCACGGCAAACCGATAAAGGGATGGTTGCACTACACGCATAAGAAATAATCTTCATCGATATGAAGCAACCATTAAAAAGTACTTCTAGTTGTTGCTGCGTGAGCGAAGCTGAACTTAATTATTATGCAAATAAACCTCGTCAATCTGCGCAAACCACGGTGAGCATGGAAAGTGTAAATATAAGATGGAGGAATCCAAGCCTTCTAAGCATGACGTCACCAAGGACTCATGGAGGAATGAATGCTGTATTCCATGGATGGGTAGTATCGATAAGCGCCGAACCGGCAACAATTTTAATAGCGTGTCCAAGAATATCTCATTCTGTAGATTAGTGTATGAAAAACGTTCCTTCGGCCGATCGGAAAGCTTGTGCTCTCGAGAGACACAAGTCATTTTCATTGGTCTGGAGTTTGAATCAGAAGTTCCATCGTTATATCAGAAGTTGTCCATCAAGGCCGCCAAGGCCTTCGTCAAAATTTTAATTTTTAAGGAACACTTCGTTTAGGAGTTATTTAACAATATATCCGACAAAGTGTTGCGGGTTGCGTCTAACATGACTGTTTAGTTTTTTTCTACAAATCCTTCGCTTTTTTATAGTCACATGTAATTTGTCATGACTCTGTGAAATTCTCTTTCTTTACATACATAATTTATAAATATTGGTTGCGTGTGATAGTCGCAAAAGGTATCTGTACGTCTGAAATAATATAGGAGACGATGCGGATGAGAAGTCTCACCTGACAGGCGGCCGCTCGTCGTCATCGAAGTGGTCCCCGCGCAGGCGCGGGCCGGGCGGGCCCGCCCCTGGCGGCGGGGGCGGCAACCCGCTCCTCCCGCGCGGGGGCGGCCTGCCGTCGTCGGCCCCGCCCCCTTCGGCCAGCTCCTCGTCGTCCCAGGCGTGGTGCGGCGGCGGCGGCAGCGCGGTGGGGCGCTTGCGGCGGCGGCGGCGGCGCCGGCGGCGGCGCGGGGGCGGCGGCGGGCCGTCGCGGTAGCCGCCCGCGGGGGCGTCCAGTCCGTCGGGGGCCGGCGCCGTCGCGAAGGCCCCGCGCGCCTCCGAGCCCGACGCCGCGGCGTCGTCTGGCATGTCCTCCCACTCCTCCCATTCCTATGCGGCAGAACAAGGAAACTGGTTGGTTATTTTGTGTATCTGTCACATGCGTCTTTAACCCCCCTGTTAATAACTACAGGTTTGTTAAGTGCACTTGTACGTTAAGAAATTTAACATCCTTAGCAACGGGTTTTAACACCCTTAGTTACGTAAATAAACAGCCATCGATTCATCGCAAGTCAAATGTTTATTAACAAAAAACATGGCAATGTACAAACAAATCAGATTCGAACAATTCAGATTAAAAGTAACTCCTATTAGGTTTGGGGGTAATTATTGTTAATTGTAATATTAATAGTACTATTAAAAATGTATACTAAGTAAATTAACCTAATTTTCCTGGAATTCCACCGAATGAAACGCTTCTCCGGTAATCATATTACTGACGACCTGAAGGTGTCGCCTCTGAAAGTGGCGCCAACTTCCTCTCCGAACGTCATTTCTTTAGGTATCTTTAGGTTCAGGAGAGTTATTTCTATCCATCTTTACTCGAATCAAGGTATACGAATATTGTTTAAATAGATCCACCGCAAGCAACACCCCACAATATCGTTGTAACGTGCCACAGAAATAGAATATTCCTTTACTTTCGCAGTAATTTAAATTTTCGCCTAAATCGCTTCTCTAATTTCGTTTGGCCTCTGCAGTAATAACACTCGTTACAATTCTAGGTACGTTAATAGCTATTACGGGCGCGAAAACCGGTCGGTCACTATGGTCGTTATTAGAGGACAGATTTTGTGGCCTAAAACATCGCCAAAAATGATCCGTAAAATGCTCATAAAATGTTTTTAAAATGCCCTAAAAGCAAAGAAAAATGACATAAATCTTATCAAAACCAGTTTGGATGAACACCTCAAGCTCTTAGATACGTTACTGACGTAATCAAGACTTCTTCTATTCGTTCAAGTGAAGTCAGCTTTAGCTTTCAAACTTGAAGTTTGAATTGTTTGAACTGTTCTTTACCAGGGAATCTCTGTCTTTAGTTATCCCGAAATCGGCCGAACCGACAATGGCGCTGATAAGCGTCACACGAACCTTAGATGATACATACAACGGCTGATATCACAATTTCTGGGCGAAGAAATCGAATAGACTACTCATAAATTCTGTTGCATGTCGAAACTGACCACACTTCGAATAAAATAGTAAGCCGCTTAAAGGTCCCGAGCTGGCAGGAGAATATGGTAAAAGAATGCTAAAAAATAGATTAAAAGTATCCAGAAGTACAAGTAAGTGATTAAGTAAGTATAAGTAAGTGATTAAGAATAATAAAATCGGAACAATAATTAAAAGGTTTGCCGACTTTCCGGGCTCTAATGATGTTGATGATGAATAGAGCGGAAAGATGCAAATTGAGAAATACTAAAGAAAACCGTGTTCAAACCCTCAAAATAAGTCCCTATCGAAGAATGTGGAGAATTAATTGCCAGAACTTGGTCAATAAAAGAATATTAGGAAGAAAAGGGGAAGAAAGACTTATCGAAGGCAACATATGAGAGAAAATTCTGGTTATGTCATGTTTTAAAGGGGACAGAGTTCTTAAGGAAGTTCTAGATCTATAAATTCTTGAAAAGAAAAAGAAAGAAGAAACAAAAGGAATCTAAAAATTAGATGATCTGAAGCTCTAAAGAAAAAAAAAGCTCTACAATGAACTAATAAAAACGAGAAAACTTATAAAAAATAGAAATAGTTTATTTCAAATTAGTTATAAAGTGAAAGACAGCGCGAATACATCGCCATCTCTCACGGATGGAAAGGAATGCTTCGGACAAAATAAGTGTATTACAGTTAGATCACGATCCCACTAAGGTCATAAACAAAACAAATTTGTTTTGACAATGCAGTGCAAAATAATTGAAAACATTATTTTTAGTTCATGGAGTTGTTTTCGCATGAGATACCTTATTCTGCAATTGAGGAATTGTTTCGTTAGAGTGTCAAGATATTTTGAGGCGGAAAGATATATTCTCTGCACATTCGTAGTTTCACTGGAACTTGTGAGTATTTTAGTTTTAATGCTTATTATTTGTCTATTCTCTATACTTCGCTTTTTTAACTTTACTAGAATGATACCTGAACATTTCTGTAGCATTGAGTGTATTATAGTACTGTAATGCTGTAGTATAGTACATACATACTATGTATGTATACTATGTACTATACTATGTATGTGTGTACTCAAATAGGAAGTAGTCCGTAAACGTAGTTCTGTGAACCGCTTTGAAAGTTCTGAGCTATTTTTTGTCTTAAATCCGTTTTTTAGAGATGCAGTAAATCTTGTTTGATCCGACGGAATGTGGAATTAAACAATTATTATTCAGTATGAAGTGTAATACTAGCCTGACATGCATGAACTCTTCCCCTACGTCTTCTGAATAATGTTGATAAAAAAACTCCTATTGTTAAGCATTTTACTGTAATGCTCTTCAGTTTTCAGCTACAGCTCTTGGAGATATGTTAATTGAGAACAGTAACAAAGTTGGCATAACCTACGGTGATGCATTGCACTGTGTCGATTTATTTATTCCGGGCACGTCAAGTGCTAAGGCTATTAGTCCTGGTAGTGTAGTGAATGTTTTGATTCCTGGATATGGTGGTGTTCCTTCACCACTGAATAGTGAGATCCCTCACCGACCTACACGTCGGTTTACTAGATATTTCCCTCTCTGGGTATCTCCCACCAGTGGGGCACCGTCCCAGCCCGTTTAAACTCTAAGCTCCCGATATGTGTGGTAGAGTAGTGTGTGTGTGTGTGTGTGTGTGTGTGTGTGTGTGTGTGTGTGTGTGTGTGTGTGTGTGTGTAAGTAAGGAATGAGGATAGGCCAAGGCAGAAGGAAAGATTGCGCGCTGTCCATGGCCCGTTCATTATGGTACTGCTCCGGCATTCTTCTGGAACAGCCAGCCGCTAGAATTTCCTTAGACAAGTGCTGAATTCGACCTAGAATCTAGTTAGTGTCGACAATTCTCCACCGCGCTCGAACCCTAGGACCTCCGTTTCAGAATCCCTGCAGCCTCCGTGGGAATGTTGGCTCTGAGATGAACTCTGCTGGCACCTTGAGCAAGAACATTTTAATTTTCTTGATTTGCACAACGAAAGAAGCGCCTTGTTTAAAGTTCTATGAAGGGGGGAGCAGAAAAATAATTTGAATCTTTTCACGAAAATTCTTTTCAGAAAATGATCTGAATCTTCACCATTCTGACAAGACTTTTTCATGCTTTCTGCGATCAATACCAGGCAAATGCGCGAGTAGTATCCTAACAAACGGGTCACAGACCGTGCTCATTCTTTCCTTCCTCAACGCTCTCCCTTCCTCTCTCCTTACACAACTTGTGGAATTAATGATCTAAATTATTGATTTTGTATCGCTGGAATCGTGACAGCGTGCGTTTGTTTTCGATTCAAGAAATTTTAATAAGCCTACTTTGTGAACTAGCCGTACCTACTGATCGAGTCCCATAACATTTTTACCGTTACGGAAATGCACGGAAAATGTGACTTCTGAGGAAGTAAAGAACGGAATTTTTTCACGGTGTCTTTCGGAAAGTCGGAGCAATGTTTATATTATTGTATATGCCTCTTCGAGTACTACAGGGTGGTGGTAGAGAAAATGTGTACTTTCCCTTAAAAAGTCAAATTTGCGTTATCTCAAAAATTAAAAATATAAATAAGAAAATGAAATGTGTCTATTGTGCAATCATCTACCACAAGTGAGCGCAAACCACATATCGAGATCTCAAAACGTTTGGAAGTATTTTAGAAATAGGTTTTTACAGGGCAACATCTTGCGTACATGCTAGCTCATCACCCTACTATTTAATATACCATATAAATACAAGATTTAATTTGTAACCGCCACCAAGAGCAATGATTTTGTTGCTATAAAAGATAATCGCTATGAAAGATTAAAACGCTATTTACTAGTTCGAAGTAGAATAAATGGCTCATTATTATACACAACACGAGTACAATGAATAGAGACTTAGTGGAAAGGCTCTTTATTTTAGCCTATGTAATAAAGAGTAGTGCCACTTATAAAAGTACGAGTCCGTCCACTGCCGAAGGCAATCTAACCTACATTAGTATTGCCAACTTATGAACATAAAAAATCGTATGAAAGACGAATTTTAGTATTAAACATTGTTTTTATAGAGCAACACTGTAGTACTTGTCGTTTAAGTATTTACATTTAATGTATTAAATGCTCGTGACACATTTTCATTCAGCTCTTATTACTTCATAGACTATATGAAGGTTAATGGTTGAATATACGATTGAATATTTGACTGCCGTCTGCCACGAAAATACTATCGTAAGAGAAGTTTTTACTGCAGTACTAATCAGTAACAGTGATGTTTGCGAGGTAAGGGAGGGAATGACGCCGTCAGTGGCGGTGGCGACTACCTCCTTAATATTCAATTTTCGCAGTACCATAAGTAACCGCTTAAGACAGGTTTTCACTGCTGCTTCACTGAATAGACGTCGGCTACTACCTCTAATTATCAATTTTTGCAGGAACTATTACTAACCGCTTAAGACAGCTTTATTCTTCAGTAAGAAGTAATCAGTGACAGTAACGTGTATGCGAGGCAGGGCAGGAAAAGTTGGCATCGGTGTCGGTGGGACCAACTCTTTAATGGACAGTATGTGCAGGACCTATTCGTGGCTGCTTAAGGCGCGATTTTACTGCACTGATAAGGGCGTGTATAGCGGGAGAGATGACAACTGATGTTACTGCAGTCCCTTTGACTGGCAGATCCTAGGTTCCAGCCCCGACGTTGGCAGGATTTTCGACACTAGCTTGTCAGCTGGATCGAATTCAGTTGCTCTGTGGAAGAGAATTCTAGCTGCCAGCTCCTCTGATTGGTAGTTTCCCGTGGTTTCTCCGATCATCACCAGGCGAATGCCGGAGCAGTACTAACAAATGGGCCACGGATCGCGTGCGATCTTTCCTACCTTTTCCCTGTCATATCCTCACCCCTTACAATCCCTTACACGAACATGCACTACACTACGACACATGCCGGGAGTACGGTCGGGAGCTTAGAGCTTGTCTCGACTGGGGCGGTTCCTCGCTGGTGGGAGATACCCGGTAGGGGAAAACCCCGCTATCCGACGCTAGATCAGCGACGGATCTCGCCATCCGACGGGGGAAGAGGACAGTCACCGCCTGAGGAAAAACATGCACTACACCTACGGGAATAATGATCCTAGTAGTTGACGCGAATGGTATCATAATCAATCAATCATGTGGTGTATATGCGCGGCAGGCCAGATAATGCAGAAGGCGTCGTCGTCGGCTGTGGGGTCGGGGAGTGTGGCCGGGCTGGCGGCGCGGCGCAAGCAGAGGCAGGAGCAGCGGCTGGAATGCGGGCTGTGCCTGTGCCTGGACTTGCGCCGCGCCGCCGCCATCCTAGGCGCGTTCGACACCGCGCGCGCCTTCCTCGTCCTGCTCTGGTTCATCGTCGTCAACAGGTGCGCCCTTTCCCTCCCTCTCCCCATCCAACTCGCAAAACCGTTAGGGGTTTATGGACGAGAAAGCCTGGCTCGCAAATACCAACCACTAAAGGCGGCAATGCTCGAGCAAGCCTGGCTCGCAAATACTAACCGGTAAAGGCGGCAATGCACGAGCAAGCCTGGCTCGCAAATACCAAACACTAAAGGCGGCAATGCACGAGCAAGCCTGGCTCGCAAATACTAACCGGTAAAGGCGGCAGTGCTCGAGCACGTCTGCCTCGCAAATACCAACCGCTAAAGGCGGCAAGGCACGAGCAAGCCTGGCTCGAAAATACTAACCTCTAAAGGCGGCAATGCACGAGCAGGTCTGGCTCGCAAATACTAACCGCTAAAGGCGGCAATGCACGAGCAAGGCTGGTTGGCAATTCCCACCGTTAAATCTGCCACACACGATCGATCCCGGCTTGCAATCCCTAATGGCCATGGCCGGCCACACACGTGCAAGCCCATCTCAAAACCAAATGGCTAAATTGTGCCCCTCACAAGGAAGACCTCACAAAACTCAAAGGTCTGAGGCTGGCGCACATGAACAAGCCCTGCTTGCACCATTGAATTGGAGCTGTCACATACAAACATGCTTGGTTTACAAAGCGGCTTGCGCGTCGATCTTCCTCGGTTTTGGTGCCCTTTAGACATTAAGGTTGACACACGTCCTCGAGCAATGGATTGGAGACTGGATGTGGTTTGGGGACAGAGTGTTGCACCCTGGGAACAATTTGGGGCATTGGCTTTGCAATGACCGGCGCAATGCACGCTTATGAGACTCGTCTGAGCGGAAGAACGGTTATTGCTCTTGGCAACAAGCGGATTTCATTCTCTAGTGAAATAATATATTTTTTAAACTTAATAAATGTGCTACTGAACCATGTGCCAAAGTTAACTTGTTGATGCATTCCATAGTCAACATGTGTGTGTTTCCACCCGTCTCAAAGCCTAAATCAATTTAAGAGGCTTGAAGACGACCAAGCATGGTTCGTAAAATCTAATGGCTAAAGACCGGCGATAGGAATCGCTACAAACATCGACAGGATAAGCAAGCCTGGCTACCGTGGGATGAAGTTAAAAGTGATTAAAATAGCACATTTTTCACAATCAGAAGTATAACTTTAATTCAGTAATGTATGGGGAATTGAAATTTCCTGTGAATATTGTATCGCGTAATAGTAAGTTGTCGTTTCATTATGCTTCTTTTTATCAGTAAATTTACTTAATAGTGGCAATTCTGTAGACGATGGAAACATATTAGGATCTATCGATTTATTTGCTTGAGAATGGCCGACATACAGAAACATTTCCCCCAGTTAGTGTTGTTACTCATTTTTTTAAAAAGTGCATGACATCATTTAAGGTCTAAAATTGAGGGATAAATTGCATCTAGAAACAAATTTTCGGCGTCAGTACTGGAGGTGGTGAACACGTTCAAAAATCAGTTTAATCGTTTGCAATTTTCAAAATGTCAGACTTTTTAATGAAAATCGGAAATATATCATATCTATACTTGCATCTCCTTCTATTCGAACAAAAAATATAAAGAAAAATAATTACTACAATCTTTCAGATACAGTTGACAATGTCGCAGGGACTTCATGGAAAGTACCGGACCTTAATCGTAATGCGTGTATGCAAAGTCAAGTATTAAACGAACATTGAAAGCGGATTATACCACAGAAAAATCGAAGTAGAAGGGGCGTTTGCACCCTCGAATGTTAAAGCAATCGAAGGAACTATCGAACTTCTGCGCATGCGCAATTCAAGTTTAGCATCACTTTTGTTTATCTGCACATGCGCGGAAGATCGAGATTGAAGTCGATTGCTGTCTGCTAAGGAGTGCAAAAACTCCCTAGTATTATTGAAGTGATTCCAATACTAATACACTATATATAGTATAGGACAGAAATAAAAAAGTAGATGATTCTCAAAATTTCGCAATTATTGATCAAAATTTATTTTTAAATTTCTGATACTTGGTGTATTTTCCTTTTTTATTTTTTTGTTATTTTTTCAATTATATGGTATTTCATTCAGAATTATGTCTTTTCCTCCTTTACCACTCTTTTCTTTTGTTTTCGTCTATTCTTTTTCATTCTCTTATTTTGCCGACTTTTCCTGCCCTATTCTCTATTTTCCTGACTTTTACCTTCTCATTCTTCTTAACGATTACCTTCTCTTGCTTATGCTTCTCCTTTTCCTTCGTAGTTGCCTTCGATTCTCTTCCCTTGTCTTCTCTTTCTGTGCTCGTCCTTTTGTTTCTCTTCTCTTGTCTTCTCTTACGTTATTTTCTCTTCTCTTACGTTCTTTTCTCTTCTCTACGTTCTCTTCTCTTCTCTTGCTTTCGCTTCTCTTCTCTTTACCTGCCATCGGTTCTCTCCTCTTGCCTTCGTTTCTCTTATCTTGCCTTTGATTTCTGTCCTCTTTCCCTCTCTTCTGTCCTCTTTCCCTCTCTTCTGTCCTCTTTCCCTCTCTTCTGTCCTCTTTCCCTCTCTTCTGTCCTCTTTCCCTCTCTTCTGTCCTCTTTCCCTCTCCTCTGTCCTCTTTCCCTCTCTTCTGTCCTCTTTCCCTCTCTTCTGTCCTCTTTCCCTCTCTTCTGTCCTCTTTCCCTCTCTTCTGTCCTCTTTCCCTCTCTTCTGTCCTCTTTCTCTCTCTTCTGTCCTCTTTCCCTCTCTTCTGTCCTCTTTCCCTCTCTTCTGTCCTCTTTCCCTCTCGTCTGTCCTCGCACCCTCTCTTCTGTCCTCGCACCCTCTCTTCTGTCTTCGCACCCTCTCTTCTGTCCTCGCACCCTCTCGTCTGTCCTCGCACCCTCTCGTCTGTCCTCTTTCCCTCTCTTCTGTCCTCGCACCCCCACTCCTCTTACCTTCGCTCCTGTGCGCGTGGGCGTGTGGGGCAGGAGCCCGAAGCCGGGCGTGCTGGGCTACGGGTGGGCGGGGCAGCTGCGCGCGCCGCTGCTGCCCGAGGCGTGCGTGGCGGTGGGCGAGGGCCTGTTCCTGTGCTACGGCGCGGCGCGGCGGCGCGCCACCGCGCTGCTCGTGGCGAGGGCCTGCGTCGCCTTCCTCACCGTCTCCTCCCTCGCCTTCTTCTTCGTGCTCCTCCCCGGCACGCCCTACTACGGATGGATGTGGGTGCGTGCGCCACACACGAGCGGTAAATGACGGACGTTAAGGTGCGTCCGTCGTAGCGCTGTAGGGACGCGTGCGGCCCGTGGTGCACTAGCGCTGTGCGGTTGCTGTGACCTCCGTCGCGTGGTAGCAAACGGACGTTAACTGCTATAATGCGTGCGTTGTTCCTGACGTAGTTTCTTACGCATCCATAGCGTGCAGAACGACATGCATGGAGTTCTAGCGACACAGGTTATACGTACGTTGAACACCATTGAACAATATTCATGTTTTTCCGTTCAGGAAATGAGTTGATTCGACTATGAACTATTGATCAATGAAATGCATATACAAGAATTCTTTTCGTGATTTAGCACACCTCACGTTGGTATTTTGAAGTTCAATATGATAATGTAATTTTGAGAGCAATTCTCTGAATGGCGGCTGGGGCATTCATAAATAATTCAATACCCCACCGTCATTGCATAAAATCTGTGAGAGAGTGTAAAATGTTCCCTTCAAAAGCCTCTCACTATTAATGGGACGAACCCTATTTTCAAGTCCTATCTTTTTTTGTGTCTCGTTCCAATGTAACACAAAGTTTGATTGGTGCAAGACCGCAGGGCAAATGACGTCCGTTGCGCGGCGGTGATCGTGCTCGTGTGGCCTGCCAACCAACGCACGTGAAATAGACGGTTGTAAATGACGAACGTTTTGCGAACGACGGACTTTTGCGTGCGACGCTTGCCTAAAGAGATGAGATTGAAGACCGATGTTGGAGGCATGTTGGTATGAAAAACGTCGGCAGCTAATCGAACACACGCGGCTTAGATTCAACCGCATCACGTAGTGAATGAATTTATCTCTTAATGAAGGAACCCCACCATGGCTCCAACACCGGAGTTCTCTCCTTACAGTCTTCGTGGTTATGAGAATCTATTCTGCGGTATTCATTGAATCGATTCTATGATATCGTTCAATGAATCGATTCTAGGGTATCGTTCAATGAATCGATTCTAGAGTATCGTTCAATGAATCGGTTCTCTGTGGACGTTCAGAGAATTGATTCTTTGGAGTTTTTCAAGGATTAGATTCTTCAGGATTGAACGTCGTAGATTATTTAAGATTTGATCTCGTTTATTTCGAAACTCATCCCCTCAGTTATCGGGTTGAATAAATCGAATCTCCAATTTTCATACTCCAAGATATGTCCATGCTCTCTAACCTCAAGTCATATGGAGAGTCATCTTACGTCTTTCAGAGATCGGCCGAACCGAGCTCTCCATCAGTAATATTAAAATAATGAAAAATGTAACAAAAAGTAGTATAAAAAGAATATATAACTTTACCTTTAAAAATATACTATACTATTTAAATTTGTATCACTAAACTTAGGTTTAAAATTATTTGGAGGTTCTATCCGAACGAAATTCCGATGCGTGCTTATTCCTATGCATTAAACCACAACAATTCTCGAACACAGTAACTTACGCATTTAGTTTATGTTAAGCTTTATTGCATGAGTACGTGTTTTGAAAACAAGCAAAGTTAGGAGCAAGTTTGCAGAGTTGTACAAATGTAATAAAGCAACATTATAAACGAATTGCATACGCTATTTTTTGCATAACAGCTTTATAAATTTATAAGAGAATCAAACTTAAGTTTACGAAACAACTTTATTGTGACGTCTCGGATATTTAACATCTGTGCGAGAAAGGGTAGTCCCTTTACCGCTTTCACCCACGATTCTCTCGCTGCAATTGGCTGAATGTGCGATTTCAAACTCATTCCTGCCGTAAAATATTAATACATCATTTGAGCGGTAAATTACCTTTTTTGAACGATTTCATGCAACAGAAAAAGTCATTTATAATGCTGGTATACAAAAAAAGTAAAACAATTAACAGGACCATCTTACACACGAGAAAAGTTAGGCCGACACGCAATGTATATTTACAAGACGCATGCAGTAATTTCCCTGGGTCATCAACAAAAAGTAAACAATTTCGAAAAAAAAATTATTGTAGCAGATACTGCACTATGTGTTTGCAAACTACGTGCTTCCCCGTCTCACTGTGATACGCGTAATGCTGACCGGACAAGAATTTCTTGAGGTTTAAGGAAACCTGGAAATCGCTTGGGTATGGGTGTAACCGACCTTAGGGAGGATGGTCGAACACTACCAACGGAACTACTGCAGAAGTTCTGTTGTGAGACAAGTCATGTGTGACCGATCGTATGACCATCCACCATATAGATCGAATTTCATCTATTTTGGTGACTATAAAACACTGGTACCTATAAAAGTAGTGAACAACATGCTGTCTCTGGTGGAATGAAGTTTTCCTTGAAATTCTGTTTTCTTGTTGCCAACCTAGGGAAACTTTCGGGACGAGAATAGCACTTGGATAGATGGAAACACCAATCGAACTGTATTTGCGCGGCGCCGATCACGTGACGAATGCCGCCGTGCGCGCAGTTGGTGACGCGTCTTTCCGCGCGCGCAGTTGGTGACGCGTCTTTCCGCGCGCGCAGTTGGTGACGCGTCTTTCCGCGCGCGCAGTTGGTGACGCGTCTTTCCGCGCGCGCAGTTGGTGACGCGTCTTTCCGCGCGCGCAGTTGGTGACGCGTCTTTCTGCGCGCGCAGTTGGTGACGCGTCTTTCCGCGCGCGCAGTTGGTGACGCGTCTTTCTGCGCGCGCAGTTGGTGACGCGTCTTTCCGCGCGCGCAGTTGGTGACGCGTCTTTCCCCGCGCGCAGTTGGTGACGCGTCTTTCCGCGCAAGCAGTTGGTGACGCGTCTTTCCGCGCAAGCAGTTGGTGACGCGTCTTTCCGCGCGCGCAGTTGGTGACGCGTCTTTCCGCGCGCGCAGTTGGTGACGCGTCTTTCCGCGCGCGCAGTTGGTGACGCGTCTTTCCGCGCGCGCAGTTGGCCACGCGCGGTTGGTGACCGCGCGCCTCTTTCCGCGCCGCGGCGCAGTTGGTCGGCAGCGCGTCGTTGGCAAACGCACACTGGCAAACGCACATTGACAATCACATATTCGCAAGCGCACACTGGCAAGCGCACACCGGCAGGCGCGCACCGGCAGGCGTACACCGGCAAACGCGCACCGGCAAACGCGCTTTCCGCGCGCAGTTGGTGACGCGTCTTTCCGCGCGCGCGCAGTTGGTGACGCGCGTCTTTCCGCGCGCGCAGTTGGTGACGCGTCTTTTGCGCGCGCAGTTGGTGACGCGTCTTTCCGCGCGCGCCAGTTGGTGACGCGTCTTTCTGCGCGCGCAGTTGATGACGCGTCTTTCTGCGCGCGCAGTTGGTGACGCGTCTTTCCGCGCGCGCCGTTGGTGACGCGTCTTTCCGCGCGCGCAGTTGGTGATCACGCTGGCCTACACCGCGTGGCGCGTCTACAACGTGCTGGTGTTGCGCGAGCTGCAGCGGCAGTTTGCGAAGCGCGCCGACGGCGGCGACGCCGACAGCGCGGCCTCCGACGCCGACGGCCGCCCCACGCCCCACGGATGGTGCGTCGGCGCTGCGCACGGCGCGCGCGCGCGCGCGCGCGCACACACAGCCGCAGGGGAAGGGGGGATGCGCACGCCGCTGCATGCGTGCAAACCGCGAAGCGGAAAAAAACAGCCTCACGCATGTCGATACATGCACGGTGGAACGCGCACGCCGGTAGGCGCACACCCACAAGTGCACACCGGCAAGTGCATTCCAGCTAGTGCACACCGGCAGGCGCGCATCGGCAGGCGCACACTGGCAAACGCACATTGACAATCACATATCGGCAAGCGCACACTGGCAAGCGCACACCGGCAGGCGCGCACCGGCAGGCGTACACCGGCAAACGCGCACCGGCAAACGCGCACCGGCAAACGCACACTGGCAAACGCCCATTGACAATCACATATTCGCAAGCGCGCACTGGCAAGCGCACACCGGCACGCGAATACCGGCAAGTGCACACTGGCATGCACACACTGGCAAGGGCGCACCGACAAGCGCGCACCAGTACGCGCACGCCGGCAACCGCACACTGACAACCGCACACTGACAAGCGCACGCTGATAAACGCACATTGGCAAGCGCACACCGACAAAGGCACACCGGCAAACGCGCACTAGCAAGCGCACACTGACACGCGCACACTAGCACGCCACATTCGCAAGTGCACACGCACGCGCACACTGGCACCAGCTCACTGGCACCCACACACTGCGACGCGCACACAGCCACGCGCACACAGCCACGCGCACACCGACTCGCTCACACCCACATACGCACGTTAGCTCCAGTACCCCAGTAACGAAGTACGGTACATCGCCATCGAACCATGTTTTAAACTTTTAATAAACTCCAACAATAATTAAAACGGAGGGGAAGTACGGAGGGGGGTGTTTATTACTTTGTAATTGAGAGTTCACTGACTAACCAAACAAAAAAGAAACGATCAGAACAATTAACAAAACTTTTATGTTGCGCCCACACTACCCCAGGCACATTGTCACAATATCTTACGCATCAGAATCCCCATACACACCTGACACCTCACAAGCTGGTGGGAGCGCCAGTCGGTTCAACTGTTTATTAATAGTTACTAGCGGAAATTCTAATTGTGACTTCGAACTTGCTGCATTATCAGGAATTCAAACCATTAAATCACAGAGCACTGGTTGCTGAATCTTTGTATTGTCCCAATGCTTTCTGATACTTGCGTGCGATGTGTTTACTCAAATCGCTTAAGCTGCTCCTCATTAAGTCCTGGTGTCGTTTCATTTCTCTTTCAGATCAGGCACTCGTCTCGCATTCGAATCGACTGCCCAGGCTGCGTAGATACTGTTACCCGAAGATGTAGCATAAGGACGAACATGTTAATCATGCAGATCTTCAACCACTGTCATTATACCAGTATACTAGAAATTAGATATTAAGACAATATTTTATGTAAATATTTTTAATACGGCCATTCTTAATAAAATATTGTTTGTTTTCGTTTAAACTGTGTAACTTCGATCTGAGTATACTTGTTGGCAACAGAGAGAATTGAAGAAATAGTACATACATCAATAGTACAAATACATCAGTATCTTTGCCTTCTTAATTATATATCCCGGCCAACAATAAGCGCAAATAGAAACTGTTTGTTGCGAAATTATTCTCCGAAGTTTTTTTTCAGGTCAAGATTTGTAATTAAATTACAGTCATTCATTTTTTAAGTTTTTTTGCGCTTAAGTGGATCTTATGTTTATTACTGCTGCACTAAGAAAAGAAACCACGGCGCGAATAAACTTGCTTGAGCGAAAATAGGAATTATAGATATAAAATGATTCGTGATTAAATGGTGTGTGCAGTTGTGATAAATGACCACCTTGCTGCATCAAAATGAGTACTTATTTGGGCCGTTTTTCATTAACTACCTGACCGACAAAAGTGGCTCAGGGCATCAACTGATGCCATTGGAATGCCTCTGACCGGAAGGTCGTAGGGCTCCAGTCCCAACAGTTGGCAGGATTTTCGACACTACATAGATAGCTGGGTCGAATTCAGCCGCTCTCTGCAAGATAATTCTAGCGGTCGGGTGCTCTGATCGGGAATTTTCCGTGGTGTCTCCGATCAACGCCATGAGAATGACGGAGCCGTTCCCGAACAAATGGACCGCACGCGATGTTTCCTTCTCTCTTGTATTATCTCCCCTTACGTATACTCTTACATGCAGTGTACCACCGCACATGTTAGGAGACCTGTCGAGAGCATAGTTTATCGCGGCTGGGGCGATGTCTCCCTTGTGGGTGATACGTGGCTGGGGAAACACCTCAAGCCGACGTGTAGGTCGGTATTGGATCTCGCCATCCAGCGAGAGATCAGTCACCTCCCGCGATGAAAAAAACTTGCGCTGGACTTACAAGACTAATGACCTTAGCAGTTTTCTCGCCCGGAAACACCAATCTACTAACACCCTGTATGCAGGAATCTGTTTACCGTGAACAAGTAATTTTCCCAGTAAATTCTTTTCTTGTAGTTTCAGAGAGCGGGTGTCCATAAAGGCATAAGCCTTGCCCCTCGCATATGCTTTGAAATAAGTATAGCACTCGTCATCAGAGGAAAGAATCCTTCATTCAGTGGAAGGTAAATGCAAGCCACCCCTAAGACCATCTGCCCACGGGAAGGGATGACATAAAGCGTTCTCCCTAGTATACGCTCAGAAATGAGTGTAGCACTGATCATTATGTGGCGGATTTTGATGACCTAAAACATCACCGAAAATGATCAATAAAGTTCTCTTAAGCCCGATATACACGGTACAGTTTTCGTGTAGATTCTCATAGTTTCTATACAGAAACTTTAAGATTCCAAACTAGACGTACAAAAGCCAAAAGTCGCGCATACACGGTCTACACCATGGTGGAAATAACTTATTATAATTAACTTATTATAACATTATAATTATTATAATTATAATGTTATTTTTTGTATACCAGCATTATAAACGTCATTTTCTGGGGCAAGAAATCGTTCATAAAAGGGTCTTTTACGGCACAAATGATGACGTATTAGATTTTACTGCACGAATGATTGCGTCATCACACATTCAGCCAATAGTAGCGAGAGAATCGTGGGGAGGTAGAAGAAGACGGAACAGCCGACCACCGTTTTCTCGCACGGATGTCAACAATGCCATCTTGAATTTGATTTTCAGAGGGCGTTGGATGTCAAGCACCCGAGACGTCAGAAGAAAGTTGTTTCGCGAAATTAAGTTTGATTCTCTTGTAAATTTATAATGCTGTTATACAAAAAATATTGTATGCAACTCGTTTATAATGTTGATTTATTGCATTCGTACAAATTTGAAAACTCGCTCCTAACGTCGCTCGTTTTCAAAACATGTACTCATGCAATAAAGCTTAACATTATAAACTAATTGCATAAACTACTATTCCACCATGGTCTACACGTTTTCTGCACGAATCGCCACAGGCCGCCGCTAGGGGGCCAAAAGAGTAACAACTGAATTGCGCCGTCCGAGTACTGTCAGTGGTGGTATTACTGTGTGTGCGTTCTGGTTATGATCTTCATTTGGTATTAATTAACCATGACGAGCATAGAGAATAAAAATAGGAAGTCACGAATTGGGAAAAAGGAAGTTTATCACAATATATCATTTCACACAATCGCACTTTGACACGCCTAACAATGCATGACCGATCCCCGTTAGTAAATCATTGCCGCTAGGGGGCGCTTAAGTCAAACTGTAGGTTTTCTGCATGAAAAATTATGAACATGTTCATATAGAAAACGTGCAGTCTGGACTGCACTTTTTCTGTACGTCCAATCTGCACGAAAACTGTACCGTGTATACCGGACTTTAAGATGCTTTGAAAATGCCCTGAAACCAAAGAAAAATGACGTAAAAAAATCCTATTAAAATTAGTTAAGGTGAGCATCTCAAGCTGTTGGATACGTTACTGATGTAATCGAGGCTGCTTCCATTCGTTTGAGTGAACTCAACTTGCAAACTTTTGGTTTGGACTGTTATTTGCCCCGAAATCGGCCGAACCGGCAATGGCGCTGGTAAACGTCACAAGAATCACAAACACAAAACGGCTGTCAAAACAATTTCTGAGGTACAAATCGAATAGGCTACTGAGTAATTCTGTGAAGAACTTTTGTTGCATCTCGTAAATATTATTTGAATCAAGTAGCATTAAAAATGACATTAAAATCGATGAAATCAGCAAAAAATACATTACAAATGACGGAAACAGGTAAAAATGACTTATTAGTTGAAATTGACAAAAAGTGCAAAATAATGACCTTTAAAAACGGGTCATTTCCTTTTGTCGTAACATAAAATGAATCTATACTAAACAGCATTGTTCTACAGTGTAAAGAAAAAAATGACAGTTCATTAAAATCCGTCCCCTACTGATCATCATCATAATCGGAGGAAGGTATCATTCAGTGAAAGGCAACGGCAAACCACCACGTGCTCCATGAAAGGGGAGAAGGTAAACACGAAAGCATTTCTTCCCGCGTACACTCTGATGAGTCTGGAACTCGACGTTACCACTTTGTCAAGACAATTTCAAAGCTGGTTTCGACATGGGACTTCTGACCATTCCCATGTCAATCATGAAACAGTTTGTTTGCCCGTTCGTACGGATTTGCCACCAGCATTTTTTTCGTGGTGTCGTTTCTGCTTTTGTTTCGGAGTCTTCCGGCTGGTTAGTGCCCACCACGGAAAGTGAAAAAGAAACAAAGCGTGAAAGCATGTGATGAATACGTGTGAAGTTCACAGAAGCGGAGGAGCTCAGAGAGCAGATCCATTGTCATTTGTTTCGCTCCCAAATATTCCTCGGTTCTGTTGAATTCTTCCTGGAATGCGTATTCGTCAAATGAATGTAAAACTTTCAAACAATTCCCGAGGATATAAACCGGAATAGGTGACTCAGGGCATCAACTGATGTCAGTGCTGTGCCTCTGACCGGGGTTCGAGTCCCGACGGTGGCAGCATTTTCGACACCAACCAGATAGCTAGATCGAGTTCTGGCGTTGTCTGGAGGAGAATTCTAGATGCCAGTTGCTCTTATCAGTAGTTTTCCATGATTTCTCCGATCCGTATCAGGCGAATGCCGGAGTTGTACCCTACCAACGGGCAACACACTGCGCGCGATCTTTCCTTCCCATTCCTTGTCCTATCCTACCAGTGAGACACACACACGTACTACACTTCTACAAATGAAGTTCTAAGCGGAGAGCCAATACTTTCAGTTGCGAATAATTTCACAGCAGTTTTTTATGAATTACTCCTTAGAATACCCGGTGAGGCATTTTACATATAAAACGATCTGATTCCTAAACATATTTACTACGTTTTGAATGAAAGGAAAAGGTACATTGACCGTATAACTTCAATAAGTGAAAAACACCTACACCCGCGAAAGTTTTTCCATAAGAACTGTACTAATTTCAACTACATTTATTCAAAAAGTAGTCCGATAAAGGCCAAATGTTTCCTTACGATTTTGATAAGATTTTGCTTTTATTTAAAGTATTGTTTATGGGCTCTTCATCGTGGTCGAGCTAACGAACTCCCTTCCTTAAAGCAGTTTTTTTTTGGTTTATTTAAGGTCGCATCAACATCTAAGGTCATTAGCGACCACTATTGCTGTTAACGGTATGGTAACTATGTGGATGAAACGATATGGTGATTGATGATAAGGGGTGAAAGGACGAACACAAATACAACCATGCCCGAGGCGGGACTCAAACCCGCGACCCTTCGGTCCGAGATCACTACGACACTCCTGCCTTAGCGATCTCGGCCACGGGGCCGGCCTTAAGGCAGTTTGGTTCGGCGGTGGGGTAATGCATGCGACCAGGAAGCCGGCGCGCCGAGGTGGTCCGAAGCGAAGCGGCCGCGGCGGTGGCGCAACGCGGGCTCAAAGAAAGGCGGGAAAGCCGGAAAGAAAAGCGTCGGAGTGTGAAGGCGCGGGCCAGGCGGCGCGTTGTTTGGGTTGCCGGGCAGCGGAAGCGGCGCACACGGCGGAGGCGGTGGAGTTGGCGGAGGCGGATGCGGGTGCGTTGCTCGTGGAGGAGGGGGGCGATGGCGGAGGCAAGGGGGGAAGGTGTTAGCGAAGGTCCTTGCGATGATGCAGCGCCTCTGACCGGGAGGTCCTAGGTTTGAGTCCTGACGGCGGCAGGGTTTTCGACACTAGCTTTGCAGCTAGGTCGAATTCAGTCGCTGTCTGGAGGAGAATTCTAGCGGCCGGCTGCTGTGATCGGTAGTTTTCCGTGGTTTCTCCGATCAACACCAGGCGAATGCCGGACCAGTACCCTACCAAACGGGCCACGGACCGCGCGCGGTCTGTCCTTCCTCTTCCTTGTCCTATCCGCTCCCCTTACACACACACTTACACTAACATGCACTACACTACCACATATTCCGGGAGACCGGTCGGGAGCTGAGAGCTTGTCCCGGCTGGGGCGGTGCCCCGCTGGTGGGAGAGTCCTGGTTAGGGGGAAATCCCCACTAACCGACGGTAGGTCGGCGCCGGATCTCGCCATCCAGCGGGGGAAGATCCCGGCCATCTCCCGAAAAAAACATGCACTACACTAACGGGAGTAATGACCAAAGCAGTTGACGTGCCCGGAAACACGAAAAAATTAATCAATCAATCCTTGCAATGATGTAGGCGTTGGCGAAGGCAGTGGCGAAGCGTGAAAGAATTAGCGAAGGTGGTGGCAGAGCATAGGCGTTGGCGAAGGGGTTGATGAAGGCGGAGCTTAGGTGTGGGCGGAACATAGGAGTAGGCGTCGGCGTCGGCAGGGCATAGGCGTTGGTGGAGCGTAGGCATTGGCGAAGGCGTTGGCGATGGTGGTGGCGGAGTGTAGGCATTGGCCAAGGCAGTGGCGGAGCATAGCCGTTGACTGAGGCGTTGACGAAGGCGGAGCGTTGGCGAAGGCGGTGGCGGAGTGTAGGCATTGGCGTAGGCGGTGGTGGAGCATAGTCGTTGGCGGAGGCGTGGTGTTTGCGGGGACGAACGGTGGCGGAGGCATTGCTGAAGGCTTTGGCATTGACATTGGCGGAACCGAGGCGCGGGCGGTCAGCGGCGGCGCAGGCGGCGGTAGAACCTAAAGCAGACAAGAGGCGGTGATCCCGGCGATGGGGGTAGCGTTGGCGCTAGTCTTGGCAACCACCAGAGGCTCCCCACAGACAATGGAACGTCACCGCAAGGAAGAAGGGTTTGCAACATTGGACAGGGTGCTACATGTAGGGGTCGACTCGGCGAGCTGGAGCCCGGAACGCTAAATTTCTGTCGGGTGTACAGTAGCCCATTCACGGCAAGCGCCGCTACCCAGTGGGCATTGGTTTAGGTGCCGCTACCTGCCCACTGAGGATCAGTTAGCTACCCCATTGGAGTACAGAAAAACCTCATCATTGGTTCCAGCCACAATTGACCGTAAATTGGAGTGGTCGCTTAATTGAGATTGTAAAGTTACTGGAAGCGTGAATCAAATCTAAATGTGCTAATTGCTATAAAATAAAGGCAGGTTTTT